>CBVK0102158807.1:0-23255 GCA_900067695.1 Picea abies
AACGATAATAATAGTTGCATGCTATTGTTCATGAATTCCCTTCAGGGTAGTGCTGCTTCTTTATTTGCGCCCAACCTTCCTGATGAATTCATCTCTACATGGTTTGAACTTTCTTACTGGTTTACTTCTACCTTAGGGCATTTGGATAATCCTTATGAGCATCTTAAGAGATTTAATCATTTACATATGAAGGATAATGAAGGATAATGAAGGAATTCTTGCATTTAACCTTAAGTTTATCAAGTTATATAATTCAATTCCTATGTCCATTCAACCTACCAACTTGGTTGCTCTATTGCATTACTACGAACTTCTACCTACTCTTCACTGATGGCGGTTGGAAGAAAATAATGTTCAAAACCTAGAGCTATCTCTAACCACTTGCCTCGACTTCGAAGAGCAAATCCATAGAACAAGTTTCTCCTTTGGTATTCACGATTTGCACAAAGATTTGTCTTCTTTAATCCTCATCATCAAGAGTTTAGAGGATCGCATGTTCCTTCTTGAATCTCAATCTTCAAATCATGTTGAGAGTATATCTTGGGAGCACTCTCTCCTAGGGCCTACTTATAATATCTTCACTAATTGTGGTCGAGAGCTTGGATGTGAAGAGCATATTGATTATATCATGATGCTTGAGGATCAACCCAACTCCCACATTCCAAATACCAACCTTCTTAAACCTTATGGAAAATCTCAATCCCAAGATCATCTGTCATCTCAAGCTTCTTATCCGCATGCATACAATGGTAAATTTGATTATGCAAATGAAGAAATCAATTCTGACCATGTCAAACCTATTTATGACACATTTTTATTTGTTGATGATGCTAGTGACTGGTCAAGACAAGTTGATGAATACCCGTATGAATTTCATGATACATGTGATGAGCTCGCTTCTAAATATTTCCATGAGTTCGATCAAGATCTTAAATTGTATGACATCATTGTTAATCCATTGTTTCAATCAAGAGAGGTTAGATAATTTAACACTAGTAGGCATATCCCTCCTAGGTGCACTTTTTCCTTCAATGAAGATGACTATTTTAAAGACATCCCTATGTTTTTGAACCCTCTTTATGACTCTTCTTTGAATCATGATGAACCTGTTCTTGATGGAAAGATTCATAGAGATCATACTGATTTGTTTGATGAGTTCGTTGATCATCTCTTTGATACACAAACCCTAATTCCTAAATTTGACTCAATTGATACTTTCAGTATTAAATGCAAAGAATATGTTGGTTGGCAAGTCTTAGAGGTTGGTGACCATTTCTTTTGGGTATTGAGTAGTTATTTCTCCTCACCATACACATTTGTTGGTTGTCATGTTAGCAGTCCTTCCACGTGTAATTTTTTCAAAATCATAAGATCCTCGTGCAAAGCAGGCGACACATTCCTTTACGCTAAATTTCATCTGACCTGAGTCCAAGCTAATGGTTTTCTTTTCCTTTGTACATAAATAAACAAAATAGTAATTTTTTTTCAAAAGGGGGTAGATTAGTTTTGGTTGACTTCACAATTATTTAGTTATTTTCTCGCTTTTGTTCTTATTCTGTTTCTTTTTCTTTCTTTTCTTTTTTTCCCTTTTGATGGTCAGAAGTGGTGGAGCAATGGTTGGTGATATTAAAAGGTTATCTATATATTTTTAACTGATTGACCAATTTTTTTTTGGTGGACAACAAACTTGCAGGGGAACCAAGTCGCCTTCTTTTGTCGTAATTCCTCGCTTGTCTACTATGTGCTTGCTAAGAGACACATCCTCACTCATCATAGTCGTCAATCCTATCCCCATCTTCCTTCTTTCCCTTTCTCCATCCCCCCCATTTTGAGACGGCTCTAGCATACACATTGTGGATGCTCCGTGTTAAGCTTGGGTTTTTCCCTCAACATACACCCACGACAAGTTTTCCGACTTTATAATCATTTTGTCAAGATCCAAAGAGTTTGTCCCTTTGGGTTATACAACATGACCAAATCCCCTCATACTTACCACTTTTCATGAGTTATTCCACGAAGTCCCGATCCATGAATCCTTTGACCTCCATCGTGTGTCCCCTTGTTGTATAACCTGATCCACCTAACCCTATCGACCTCTTCATGTATTATATTGAATCACCCTCAGTCCTATCATTACCTTACCCTTCCCCTTTCTTTCAAAGAATCAAAGGATCATAATATCATTGTTTCAATCTTGCATGCCACTGTGAGTGACACACATCTGTTGGTTGGCAGATGTTGACGATGATTTTCGATCAACAAGACTTAGTCGACAAAGAAGTTTCCAGGACTCTCTTTTTTTTTGCATTTACTTGAGAAATATTATGTGCATCTCACTCAACGGTTTCTACACATTCGGTGATGAAAAATATCTTGAAACTAAGATAAGTATTCATTGCAATTGACATGGTCGTTGGTAAGATTTTGTCTTGGGCAGGTTCATCCTTCTGCACATGGAAATCAATATTAGAAGAAACATCACTATCAACATATGACATGGCAAAGAGAAACAAAATTTATCTTATGATTACTTGCATGGTGGAATATTCATGAGCCATGAAGTGTTTAAGAGACATAAGAATCTTATTACAAGGTACAAAGAGTATGCATTCTTCTTTTATGAAGAGAGTTTCATAAAGGAAAAGTTAACCTACATTATCGATATTATATTGTTTTCTTAAAAATATTAAGAGCTCATATATAATATGCAAACGGTTGTGGATATAACATGTGAGATTGATAAGATGCTTAGTGGAAATAGAGAAAATATCAAAAGAAAAGCATTAGTATAGATATACATCTTATAAGTGAAGTTTAGTTATGATATAAGTTTCCTAAAAAAAATTTACCATATCATTTTAAAAGGCATGGTACAATGGGTGTTTAAGGTTGGTTGGTATATGATATTTCAAAGAAAAAAGTTATTACAACACCTTTTATATAAAAGTGGAGAAAACATATGATGGTATAATGTTATGATGAAGGGATTTATGAATTTGAATGAGCATTTATAATTACATTTCCAATATACCATGATTTTGTCATCCACTTATGGTGGATGTATATTATTTAAAGTAAAATTTGCATACATTCAACACGTGACATGAATTTCATATGATTAAGGTTGAAGAAAAGTTTCTTGATCCCATTATTAAGACATAAACTAAATTTTTACTGGCACATTACATCCCTGTGTTTGTCATGCTTTCATTGGAAATTATCTCAAAGCAGAATATATTGCAAAAAATCAATCTTCTCAAACCAAATCTAGAAGCCCTGAAGGCTGCACATGTTGATGGACTTATGGTTGATGTATGGTGGGGAATTGTGGAGGCACACATGTTGATGGACTTATGGTTGATGTATGGTGGGGAATTGTGGAGGCAAAAGGAACGAAGAAATATGATTGGTTTTCCTATAGAACCTTATTCAATATTATCTAGGAACGTGGCTTTAAACTACAAGTAATCATGTCCTTTCATCAATGTGGGGGTAACATTGGTGACAATATTAACATTCCTTTTCCAATGTGGGTTCTGAAGACTAGTAAAGAAAATCCAAATATCTTCTTTACAAATAAGGATGGTAGACGAAACAGGGAATGCCTTACCTTTGGTGTGGATAAAAAACCTGTACTTGAAGGTCGCACGACTGTTGAGGTGAATTGCGATATCCATCATACCCTGAAAGTAAGGGTTGGAAGTTCCCTAGAATTGGAGAATTTCAGTGCTATGACAATTATCTTCTCTCAGAATTGAAATCTGCTGCAGAAAGTATCATAGAGCCAGAGTGGGCATTTTCAAGTCCTCACGATGCAGGCAATTACAATAACCAACCAAATTCTACACCTTTATTTTGTAATGATGGATCTTGTACAACATATTGTGGAAGGTTTTTTCTGATGTGGTACTCAACTGTGTTGTTAAGACACAGTGATAGAATCATCGAAGCTGCCTCTGAAATATTTGAAGGCTGCACGATCAAGTTGGCAACTAAGGTTGCTGGAATTCATTGATGGTACAAGTCTAGGAATAATGTTGAAGAGATTACAACAAGCTATTACAACTTAGTTGAAAGAGACAGATATAGACCCATTGCCAGAATGATGGAAAGACATCGGGCTGTATTGAATTTCACATGCATTGAAATGCATGATACTGAACAACCATCTGAAGTTGGTTGTGGACCAGAAGCTCTTGTGTGACAGGTCTTAAATGTTGGATGGAAGGAAGGCATTGAGTTTTCCTGTGAAAATTCTTAACCTAGATGTGATGGAGAAGCATATGATCACATTATAAAGCAATCCAGACCAAAAGGAATCAACAAAACAAGAACACAAACATGAGATCGACACATATTTTTTTTTATTATCAATTATATGGAGGATTAATCGAGCGGTTCTTGGTTCGTTTCAAACTAACCCTAACTACTCAAACCACCATTAAACCTTCTAAAAAGAATAGTAGACAACCAACAAAAAGGATGAAAATTTAGGAGAGAAAACAGTTGAGAGGTATGCTTGGAGAGTAGTGAGGTTTTTCTTTTTGATTCATCATCCATCCTCTACTTTCAGTAGGGATTGACGGGATTTTTGGCAGCAGGGTGTCTTGCAATGCAACGAATGGACAAAGTGAGGATGAGCTTTGCTGGGTTTTATAAGGTGAAATGATTTATTGTCAGTTTTTTGTATTTAATCCTGATTTAATTTCAGCACTAATCGGTTTCTGATATGCAGGTCTTCGCCTTATGTTATCACCACCATCACTCTATTCCATTTTGGCTCAAATTTCTTCTTTCTTTCTCTCTTGGTATTTCTATTGTAACCTTGTTCTAGAATGGATAAATACCAAATACCTGGCCCAAGTCTACGCAAAGATTTGTAAATCCCGGAACTCCAAGAATTGTATGGGGAGAAATTTTAATTAGAGATCAAAATCCTTTACGCTCTAAATTTGTTTCTTATTTTTTTTCTGTTAAATATTAACGCTCTAAATTTGTTTCATTTTCGTTTATAGGTATAAGGTTTTTGTTACTCCCTTTATTCATTTGTTTTAGTTTTGTTTTTATAATTCCTCATATTTCGACCTAAAGAAAATTAAATATCCATTTATTTACCATGTTTTATATTCAATTTTGGTAGTTAGTAAATTAATTTCTTGTTTAATAAATTCTTCTTTTAATCATTTCTTTAGCACTAACTTTCCCTAACTTTTGATTATTTGTGTTTTAGTTACTTATTGCCAAACTAAATACAAAAGAAAACATTTCATTCTTTTATCTTATTGGTTGCATTTTCTTTAGTTGTTTAAATTCTTTTAGGATTTAATTTTGTTATTACAAATGTATNNNATTCTTTTAGGATTTAATTTTGTTATTACAAATGTATAAAATCACACATAAAAGCATAAAAATTATAAATTACATAAAAATAAAATATTGTTAAAAAGTAAAAATGCAAGGAAAAGGGATTCACACTTGAACTGTAGGTTAGAGGAAATTGAGCCTACAGTTCTTGTTGGGGGATTTAAACCTATGGTGACATTCCCATCTCTTCCCGCCTAGCCCCACGAGAGGTTGAGATGTTGGTGTTGGGGACTCTCTAGTCCCTCGACGTCAACATGCTTCATGGCTTCAATACTCAAACAATCTCCCTTTTTCACTACCACATCATCATCATCATTGTTGCATCCTCATCATTACTGCCACATCATCATCATCACTACCACATCATCATCATCACTGCTACTTTGACATCAATGACAACATTTTCTCAACAAGTACTTGGGGGTTTCCCTGAGCTTTGTAACCTAGAAAAAAATTATTAGTTGTGTGTATTTGTGTATTGGGATTTGGTATCTATTGGATTGGTATCATTCATTGCATTGGATCTCAAACCATGTTGCTATTGTTTTAAAAACGCTTTTGTAATTCACAATGCACATTCTATAGTAAAAACACACTAGTGTGTTTTTTTCTACAAAGCGCACCATTTGCCATTGCTTTCAAAAACATATTTTTGACTTTAGTGGTGTGCACTATATAGTAAGGATGAAATGGTGCATAACATTGTATTAGGTGCATTGGTGCGTATTACAGTACTTAATGCACTACCTAACCCAAAAATAGCTTTAGCATGGAATTCTTTACTTAGTTTGTAAAACATATTTCATAATTTATGTATTTCACTATGCATGGATTTTATTGATAGAATATGGTTGATAAAAGATCAAGGAAAAAAACTTATAGCAATGTACACAAGGAAAACACATTCCAAGAAGAGAACATGACGAGTTCTTTTAAGTTTTAATATTAAAGTAATATATTGGAATTATTTGTAGTTTAAATTATGTGTATTATATAATGCATACCATGTAGAGAAAAAACTTGAAGAAACTTGATAAGATTGTTTGGAATTTGAGTGGAAAATAGTGTAGAAGATTTATGGAAATGTCACAAAAATAGGAATTAGGTGGATCAAAAGGTAATCAATATGAACTTTTTATTTGACTTTTTAGTAATGATGTACATTTCTTAATAATAATAGCTAACATGTTTCAAACATTTGATTTTGTATTTTTTGAATGTTGTGCAAGGATTGACAATGATGACATAGAAGTTTGTCCTAAGAAGATAAAAATTACGATGGATGTATATGTTGATGAATTGGTCCTCAACTCATTTGGAAGGGTGTTGGAAGTTAATGAAAGGGGAATTTTCTCTTATAAAACTACAGGAGATATAGTGGAAAGAACATATAGACATTCTTTTCACTTACAATAAAAGAATCAATCCAATGACCCCAAGAATCGGGTTTTGTATAAACTATAAGAATCAATGCTAGAAGAATGGTCATTGAGACTTGTGATACTTGTGAGACTTGAAATAGTCAAAACATAAAATAACAAAAAAGAATTGTTTAAAAAGTATTATTGCTAACATGTTTTTCTATAATATGCATATACTAGTCCAAAAAATTACCAAATTAACATTTTTGCAATATCCATTTTCTTATAAACTTTAATCAATTTTTTATTGTTCTTTTTTTCCAAGAAGATTGATAAATTTTAAATGACAAACAAGGTGATATAAAAAACAAGTTGGTAGGGATGTCAAAAAAAGTGTACAAGGAGATGGTCAAATAAATGAGCATAATTGCATCACAAGAGGAACCATCCCTACAACAACGTGCATCAAATGTATGTAATCATTGATTTTTTTAATCTATAAAGAGTTTAATTATCACATGAAATACTAATTTTCAATTGTTTTGTTGTTGTTAAAATAAATAAAAATGGAACCCATTCAACATATAAGATGGAATGACAAGGCAAAAAATGGTTGATTGCAATGTTCATCAGTACTTGTGTTTTCCTTACTTAAGATTTCATATTTCGTGTGATGTATCCATGGATTTTTTTCTAATAAGTGATAACATATAGAGAAGATCCATCCGAAAATTTGATTGACATTGGATTAAGAATGGGTTGTGAGTATATGATGGAGTATCAAGAGTTAATTGAACAATTTGTAAGTAGCTATGTTGTTTTTACTTCCCTTATTTTATATTTAATGGAACAAAAAGAAACATCTAATTATATCTATGCTTTATCATTGCATACAAAATTCGTAGAAAAAAAGTATGGTGTGGATCCAACAGAAAATGTATTAAGAGACGACATGAAGCATGGCTTTTAAAGAATGTGTATTGTTAACGAAACACTCACTGCTACAATACACTTTTCGATTTACATAATCATGTACATTACACTATAAATGTAGATATATCCATTATACTTTATTTCTATGTTAGTTGACACTATAAATGTAGATATATCCATTATACTTTATTTCTATGTTAGTTGATGGAACAAGAAGATGCATAATGTCAAAATCAAGTCAATCAAAAAAACATTCCAAATTACCCAAGTGCAATATCCCTTGCAAGTGATGAAGAAATGAGGCATGCAAGCAACTCGAGTAACGATAGTAATTCGAGCGATGAATGATGATCACCAAAATTGAATGTTACTAGTTGTATCTTTTTTAAAGTTTGTCTATGGAAATCAAACATTTGTTTAATGTTGACATATTGTATCAATTGGATGATGACATGTTACCAATAATTGTAACAATTATTTATCGACAGTTTGATTATTGTGGACCTTTATGTTGTCCCATTTTGTATGACAAAATATTTCTTACTTGTAAATAATAAAATGAATTTATTATTCTATTGCATTGTCCAGTGTCATAAAATGATATGTTTCTTATTAAATATATGGATGATTTACATTGTTACAATGAACATGAGTGTAATTAACTAGTATATTTGTTTAAACGATTCAACACATTAATGTAATGGTTATATAATAACACAATAAATAAAATATAAAAATCAATATTATTATAAAAAATATTTGATGTTTTGATGATTAATTGAAATTTTGTTTAAAGAAACAAGAAGTTGTATTTGCATACCTACAACATGGAAAAATTCAGCACTAAAACATATCAGTGCATTGCATTCATTTGAAAGAAATGGTGTGTTTCATTCTTATTTATGCACTTGTGTTTTAAGGAGTATTACACAACAATGCAAATACCTATAATAAAAGCATCGATGCTCCTAATGACAACAAAAACATTGTTCCCTTCAATGATATCATTACCATTGTTGTTACTATTATCCTAATTGTTACAAGACATTATAGTGCACAATGTAATATACACACCAATGTTTTTACATATGTAAGATGCACTAGTGCTTTCATTATATACTAATTATATGATTTTTGAGGTCTAAAATGGGCCTCCTAAGAAAAATAATAAAATAAGAGATGAATTTTCAATGGAGAGAAAGATAACTACTTTTTTTTCTTTTTTTTTCAACTTATCTCCTTATAGGTTAACTCAATTTTCAAGTGTAGGCACTCGTTGGATAATTCCACATCAAATGAGCACCTACACTTGAAATTTGAGTTAACCTATAAGGAAACAAGTTGAAAATATGAGAAAAAAAAAATAGTTTTCTTTCTTTCCCTCCAAAAATATTTACCCTTATGGTTGACATCATCATCTTGAATCCTAAAATATTTACCCTTATGGTTGACATCATCATCTTGAATCCTATTGGTTCTTTTAAAGTTGATATTGATAGTAATTTTTTTTGTTTTGAGACCTATTTTTTACGTCAAAATTCCCCTAATTGAAATACACACAATGGATTCAAAAATATATAATATGAATTGATGCATAATATATATCTTTAAAGCCTTGGTGTGTATCAAAATTTGGCACACTGATGTGCATTATCTATAGAAGTGCTCTAGTGATTTCAATACCTAAAATATGCAACGAGGCTCCAAAAATATATAATATGCATTAGTGCATAGGATATATATTTTGAATCCCTAATGCATATTATGATAATATTGGTGCATTGATGTACATTATCAATATAAGCACACCAACAAAAAACCTCCACCAGAACCTTCAACCACCCAAAATATTTAGTTATAGTGAAAATCCATTAAAACCTTCGTTATCAATAGTATAGGTTTTTTTTTTGATAATTTTTTCAAATCTTGTAACACTAAAAACCTCTGCTAGAAAGTGTTTTCCTTGTAATGTTTTGGTCTTTATGTTAATAGTCCATATAGTCCCAGTGTTAATAATCCTTATAACCCATATGGTCGTATTTAATAATCCATAGCAACTCATCCATTGATCCATATTTAAGCACATAGACCACTAATCCCATAACCCATTAACCTCCTAAACCAATAACATAAATAACTTATTGATGACCCTTCACCCTCATTAGCCATATTAGCCAATGTTGACCATTTTTTCTCATGGTTGATAATTGTTAACCACAATTTACCATGGTTGACCATATTGATCATATTAACAAAGGTTTATCATATGGAGACCACATGCCACTTCTTCTAGACTTGCGACTAACACAATGGGTCCAGCTAAGGCATCATGGAGACTTTTCTCATGGAAAAGTTCAAGGAATCAAAGCTACATCACGATATTCATCTCAAAAGTCTTGAGTGTTAGGAGAGTTTAGATTGAATCTTGTATACATATGTGTCCATTCATTATGAATTAATAAAATTATATTTTCTTATCATATTCTAGAAATCAACTAACTCCAGTAACCCGTAACCCTCAAACCCATATTAACCTATTTTAACTAATGTGGACTATTAGTCAACATAGGTCAATAGAAACAAATATCCACATACCATTAACCACCTAAACCACTAATCTCCATAACTCACCAACCCTCGACCTTCATTAACCATATAACTATTGTTGACCATGGTTTCTCATTTTGCACCATGGTTGACCATTATTAGCCATGTAGACCATATTCACCATATTAACCTCAATGACCCACTTTTCCCTAGCCCAACAACCCACTAATATTGTAGCCACTTATAATCCATATTTAACCACATAGGCTACTAATCCCATAACCCATAAACTTCCTAAACTAGTAACCTTAGTAACACTTTAATAACCCTTCACCCTCATTCACCAGCTTGACTATCGCTAACCATTGTTGACCATGGTATACCATTGTTGAGTATCTTTTAACCATCATTGACCATGGTTTACCATTTTTAGCATTGTTGACTATGGTTGACCATATTGACAAAGGTTGACCATTTTTACCTCACACTTCTTCCAAATCCACAACTAGCACACTAGGTCCCACCAAAGACTCTATAAGGCTTTGTTCACATCATAGTTTGATTACTCATAGCTCCATCACAAATTCTTCCTAACAACCTCAATTGTTAAGAGACTTGTAATTGAGTCTCATTTACCTATAACGGTTATGGTTATTCATTGAAAATTAAAAAAATTATCTTATCTTATTGTATCATGCAAACCCACTAATCCTGGTAACCCATAACCCCCTAATCCATATTGATCTATTTTGACTAATGTAGATTATTAGTTATCATAGGTTAATTGACACAAATATCCAACTACCCCTTACCCACTAACTAATCCATTTACAACCTAACCCACAAATCCCATGATCCATTAGTCTTGGTAACTAGTTGATCTTGACCATCATTAACCATATTAACCATTGTTGTCCATATTGACTATGTAGACCATATTTACCATGGCTCACAATATCAACCACATTGACCCACTAACACCTAGCTCATTGACCCAATAATTCCATAACCACTTATCCACTAGTCCGTATTTAACCACATATCCCACCAATCCTATAACAAACAAACCTTATAAACTTGTGACCCATTTACACTTCACCCTCATTGACCAAATTAACCAATGTTGACCTTCTTGACCATGGTTAACCATCATTGACCTAGACATGCTATGACCCTTGAAACACACTATGACCCCTTATGAACTAACCTCTTAACACATTAAAATCTTAGTATACTCTAACCCTAACTACCCTATCTATGGACACACTATGACCCCTAACATGCTAACCCCTTCACATAACTTGGCACTTAACCATTATCACCCCAAAATACATTGTAACCCCTAAAAATATTGGTTGTGATTGGCCATATGCACAATGATTTATTATGATTGATTATATTAACCACATTGACCAACTGACCCTTAATCTATTATTCTACTAACCTATTAAGTTGCTAATAATAATGACTACCCACTAACCTATAACCCAATCACCCATATTGACCTATGTTGACTAATGTTGACTATCACTCAAGATAATTTATCATAATTCAACTAGCACAGTTGTCCATTAACCCTTAATCATGGTCCATAATCATTAACGATATTGACCTGGTTGACAATCTTGACTAGATTAAAAGAATGGATAGATTTGTCCATATTGACAATGTTTGACCATGGTGATTATCATTGATTATATTGGATATGGTTAACCATCTTCACTTTATTTTCCATAATGACCATGATTTAGCATTTAACCACCTTGACCCATTAGCCCCAAACTCATAGCTCTTATGCACCACCCCTCGACACATTATGATCCATAATATACTATATCTTTGTATCATTATAACCCCTATTACATTGTAACCCATAGTGATTATGACCCCAGACACATTGTACACACTACCCCTAAGACCCCCTGACCACTTTGGCCCTAAATTTTTTATAGTCTCTAATTTAGGTGTTAATGATAACTACAATGATGTTGTTATTGATATTGCTATGGACTCAATTACATCATTAATGATACATCGTAAATCTTCAAATTATATTTACAAAAAAATCCTCAAATGGGCCTTTTTCCTTTAAGTTGTGCCATTCAACCACACAACAAAGAGATGAGAAGATGAAAGGAGAGGAAAAAATCATAGGAGATATGATCGAGATATATTGTTAACAAGAGAGGGGAGCATAGGAGAAGAGATTGAAGGACATCACCATTTTTTTTTCCAAGAGCTTTTAAAACTTGTTTTTTCAATTTTTTTTTTACATTCTCAATCTCTTTTTGTCTCTTTAAATCTTTGTGTTTTGTGTGCATAGAAATGAAATGTACTTGTTTCTACATATGTTAGGGTTAAGAGAAAAAATATACTTGTTTTGGTTTGAGTTCTTCAATATTCTTGTCAGGGTGTTGTTGAATCGAAATCTCATCACCTATTATGAAAGCCTGCAAATGATTGCATGGCCTATTTATTTATACTATGATATAAATTAATAGGTGGGGTCCCCTGGAAGAAAACACATAAAAGTTTATTTTCAAGTATTTCCCACAACATATATACATATTTGCATCAATAGTATTATGATGAAAGTCTGAAAGTCATGATTCTTAACATGATTTGATGGTTGGATGCGCTTTAGTTTGATGCTTAGCAGTAATGGTTGCTTGTCGCCATTCTTCAACTTGTTAACATAACACTTACGAAACATGGAAATTATGTGATCTGCATTATTCTTGATTGCACATACAAAAGAGGTTGAAATCATTCTTATACATGCAAATATGGATAAATTGGAATGGGTGGAGGTATTATTTTTTTTATCCTACATGGTTTCTCATATAGAAAACCTCACTATACAATATCATGGTGTATCATGTTAATATGTTCGTAATGGTTATATGTTGAAACTAAAAAGTTATGTTATGGAATAACATAAGTTCAAGTTTATATCCAAAAGGGTTTGAGTTTAGTTGATATATATGTGGCACAAATATTGCACGGTACAAAGTTTGGGTTATATATGTGATATATGGCATGTAGTTTAAATTTCAAATGGTTAAACCGTAGCCTATTCATATGGATGATGATTTGAATAGTTATGGTGAAGTGACAAGTTTGAAAAGAAATGAAAAAAGAGTTGTTTGAGTTGATGTGGTGTGTGGTTACGTGCTTACTTGGAAATTGTGGTATCAACTCGCGATTGTTTGTATGGCATATGATGGAGGCTCGTGTGAACTGTTTGATGTGCTATGTGGCACACACATGCAAATTTGGTTATGAGCCCAACATGATGGGTTAGCTATGCAATTAATTTTGTAAGGACGTGGGTAATTAATCCCACATTCTCGTGTATATGACCCTTCTTTGGCCTTGGGATTTGGTCATTTCATTTTTTTGTTGGTTCTGAAGAGGTAGAGCTTGAACTTGGTGTGGAAGCTCAGCTCCTTGTAGTTGTGGCAACCATTTTCACTCGTCATCACTGGTATAAAAAGCACTCAAGCCCAGGTATGCAAATATCAACATGTTGAGCATCACTTGAATACATTTTTCACAACAATAATTTATTGATGGCTCTATTCTTGACTGGTTTTGGGTATGCTTCTCTTTTCCCTTCTTTTTTCGCTCTGAATGAATTAATGGCTCAAAGGTTTTGCAAGTGGTTTCTTTTTTATGAATCTCTCTTCACTCCATGATTTTCACTTTATGTTTTATTTTAAGAAATTATTAGTATGGTTTTTGGAGTAAACCCATTTGAAATTCACTAGAATGGTGACTTGGGTTCAAGTTTTCATGGTATTTCCTTTGTTTTCCATTATCCCAGTTTGGAAATATGGTTTTAATACATGCTGCTTATTTTTTAATATGGGTTTTGAGTCATTTTTTAATAGAGTATATTCGCATGCAAATACATGCATCTAGCCATGGTTCATTTGGTATTTAGTTACAGTTGTAGAAGGTTTATGACCAACAACAAAATCTTTTTGTTGGGTCAAATTTAGGTGTTGAACCCTTAACCACTATGGGTTTTCAAATTGTTAAATTATTTGCACAGGTTATTTGATTTATTTGAGAATAGTTGAGAGCTATAATGGGTTCTAGTTATTTTGGGTTTCAAACCCACACACATATTCTAGACATTCGTATTAATTATGCCAGCAATGACTGGAGTTGACCCTTGGTCCTAGTCGAATTTAGGGTTTGAAGATTTGATTTGAAGTGGTCGTATACAAACTTTGTGTTCTATTGAGTCGAAGTCGGTATCGAACCTAAGGCTTTATCATTTGGTTGGGTTTTTGAATGGATGCATACAAGTTGTTGGTTTTTCTTCCGACCAACAAATTTTTTGCTCGACTTGAGTTTCAAACTCGTGACAACATGATAACTATCTTGAATTGGTTTTGAAAATCTATTCCAATTGTTGTGCACTTGTAACATATAAAACCATGCAACAATTTTTTCCATAAGTAAAAGATATGGGTGCAGTTCCTCATTAATTCCAGATTTCTGGGTTTCAAACTCACATTCATATTGTGATAATTTAAGCCATTGAATAGTTTATGCACAATGATATGTAAATTTGTATCGTTTGATTGGGTTTGGGAAAAAGTCAGGGTTGAACCCATGTTTTTTTGGGTCTTTTCGATGTTAGCATGCATATGGGTTGTTATATGGTTTTACAACAATGTTATTCGACTTCTAAGTGGTGGAGAGTTTGCATTGAGCTTCAAATTCATAATTGTGAGAAAGATAATTGAGTTGATGAGTTAATAGAGTTTTGGTTTTCATATCTGAACACAAGGTTTTGAGGCCAAATATTGTTTAAACAAACTCTGTTTTTGAGAAATGTTATATTTACGGTCACCTAGTCGAATTGATTTATATTATGAATATATGCACTCTCTATTGTCTATGCTCTTTTTTTGAAAGGTCGTGTTATGAATTAAACTTGGCATTCTACAACATTATAATTATCCTTGACCATCACATCCCTTTGAGATTATGTTTAAGAGTTGTAAGCTATTTTAATCAAGATTTTGATTATTTTAAATAAACTTAGAATATTCTTGAGCTTTGGAAGTTGACAAAGATATGAATCGAAATTGTGAAGTTTGATGATACAAACTTATGAAATATAATGAATATTTGGAAAAGGGGTGGAAGTTTGATATGCATTTTTTTTAAAGTTATTTTTCTTTTATTCATAATAGGACCAAATCCTCTCATAGTGTATCATTTTCCATTAATTATTCCCAATGTCCTAAAGCATACTTCATTTAATTTCATAATTTTTCTTCCCCTGTTATATAAATAGAAGAGAACTTTCAAAGAAGGGCTTTGTTGGCAGATTGGTATACATAGTCTTGATGCTTGAACAATAGATGTAATTTGAATGAATCATGGGATGTAGCAAACAATGGTTTATAGAGCATGCTGATATGACTTTATTCAGATTGTAAATGAGATAAGTTGTAAGCAGAATTGATATGCATTATGAACATCATCATGCATTCCTGCCATCTATTTCATTTTCAATAAATCACAAGTCCTCTTTTCATTGCTCTTTATCATTATAATACAATTTACATTCGCTTTCCCATGTTCAATGAGATCAATGACAATATAGTAAATATTTACAGTTTAAATATCATGGAAAGCAAGCAAAGAAAAGGAAGTTATGATATTCATCCTTGTTTTCCTTTATTTTTTTCCTTAGTATGCTTGATTGACTGGTTAGTTCAGAGCCATTATTAAATTGTGTTTAAGAAAAAATAGTATTTGATGATTAACATATTGTGACTTTTGTATACTAATTTTATCATTGGTGAATATTTAGATGAGTTTCTTTAGCAGAGGCAACAACCGCTCTATAAACAGAGACAGAATGCCCAATGCATTTGGGCAAATAGGTAGAAATAAAAGGATGAGGTTTTCCATCAATTTTGATGCAAATTCTAAGGAGTTTAGCCAGCTGGTCCAAAATTGTTATTTAAACCTCACAGGACATCCTTCCTTCCAACCCCCTTTGCTACCAGTTAGACCTCCTCTTTAACCTCACCCAAGTACTGCAGGCATTCCCGAACAACCCCATATGCAACCTCATAAGCCTCCAATCAATGATGATTGGAACAATGTGTTTGTTAATCCTCAGACTAGTGTAGGTCATTGGAAAACCATGTTGCTTCCATTCCTTTCTCCTCCTCCTTTACTACTAGTTCAACATGTTGCTTCTATTGCCTCACATGTTCATTATGTTCAACTTCCAAACAATTATAAAGCCTCGTCTATTGAGATAGATCCAAGTAGAGGAAAGTGGCCTGCCATTTGTGTCAGTTCAGACTCATCAAAAACATCCTCCTACACCATCAAGTCCTTACCTGCCAAACTTGAGGATGGTGTAAGAAAAATCACATTTGATGATATGCACCAGGAAGTGTCCAAGGTTGAAGAGATCTAAGAAATATGTTGATGCATATTTACTCAAGCATAGGGCAGCATTATCAGAAGGAAGTGGATAGAGAGGGTCTACTTCAAACAATAAATATTATCTTTGACTTTATTTTATTTTCATGATGACATTTCAGTTTGACATTCGAGGTACATATTTTGGATAGCTGACATGATGATTATTTTTTGAGAAAATTATATCATGCCTTTAAAGTATTTTGGGAGACACAAGTGTTTATAATTATGAAGCATGATTACTTTGACTGCTTTTTATATATATGTTTATGATGATGTGTGGATGATATTGGAATAAAATATGGAGGAACAAAGGAGTATTGAAAATAAAACAAAATACATATAGGGGCCCCACCTATTATTATTATATATTTTTATTTTTTATCCTTATCATAAATAAATTTGTTCTATTGTTAACTAAAGTTATTAAGCTTTAATAACCAAAGGTAGTTGAACCACTTGAACTACTTTTTGGAGAATAAAAGGAAGAGAGCAAGGACAAAGAGAAACATGAGAAAACTGAGAGATATACTTCTAATAAGGTTTTCTCTTGTTTCAAGTGAGAATTTTTATATTCATTCTTTGATTTTTTGAGTTTCATGAGAGCTAAGTCCTCTTGTTGATATAAAGATACTCTAAAGGTGGTAAAGAAGAAAGGACCAAGAAGCATAGTATTATAACATGCTTCATAAAGTCATTCATTTATCTTGGCAATCTATTTAGTTTGATTAGAATTTTTGAATTCATTTTCAGTGTTGATTAAGGTTATTTTGCAGAGTCGAGACTATGATGAACTTGTAGCTTGGATTTATCTTATTTATTTCAGTCTTGGTCTTTTTCTTTCATATTCCAATTTTTTTTGTATGATTCGAAATTGCATCCTATATTTCTAAGTCCGATTTTGGCCCCAACTTTCACAGTGGTTTGTAAAGAGGAACTTGGTTGTAACTCAGAAAAGTCATTAATAAAATCATTTATGGTTTCTTCTCAATTCAAGACTTTTGGTTTATTGGTTTTCAGATGTATGCGTTCTTGTGTTTATTCATTCAAATTACTATAAGCTTTATTCACAAACACTTTAAAAAAATTAATTTTCAGCAAAACATACAAATTTGATAATAACATCAAGCCCAAGAACTTATTTCTTGAGGGCTGATTGATATTTTTGAATAGGATATAAGCCCATGGTAACATTCCCGCCTATCTCATCTAGCATAATGAGATTCGAAAATGCTTGATTGAGAACATTACTATTCCTCACCTCAACATTTATTTGGCAACCATACTGGGGAGATATTTCTACTCTAGTTTTTTTTTTCTTCTGATTTTTATTATTTGATTAATGAATTTGCCTACTCGACAACAACCTAACTTGAGGTTTCCTAATCAAATAAATATCGCATCTTGGGTTTTTATTTTATTCTTGAAACTACCTGTACCTGTGAAGAACTTGAACATTCTTGGGAAACTATAGCTCAAGATATTGAGGTTCAAGATCAGAGAGAAGCCCTTCAAAGGAAATATCAAAATAGGCCTCCTCAATAGATTATTGTCTTATGTCCAACCAATCTCGTCTATCAAGGCGGTTAAGAGGAAAATCTCCTGAATTCGATCCTTTCCTTGAAATAGGAAGGAAAAATGAAGTTTTAGAGAATCTTCAGCCAAAGCTTAGAAGATATTTTTCATATTCTTCATCCTAAGTAACAAGCATTTGAATATCTTTTCCTCCCAGGAAACCTGCAATGATTTCATTCTGTGGTTCTGGTAGTACAAGTGGATCTACTTCTTCTCTAATCAGAAACATGTACAATCACTACAATCCTATAGTATCAACTACAAATCCTACTAAAGTCATCAAACAATATGCTTTATTCAAATTTGAAGAGAATGCAAATTATACTCCGCGGCATGTATCCTCTCCTCTAGATTTGGCTCCAGCCATTACACCTCTTCCTAAATTTAAAGATCATTTGCCGAAATTTTCTGGTAATGGCACATTTCAGTTGACAAACATCTTATTGCTTTTTCAAATGCACGTCATAATATTGGAGCAAATGAAAATAATACTTGTATGAAATTTTTTGTCAATTCACTGGAATGGAAAGATGTGACTGGTTTCTTTGAATTACCAGCCAAGACATTCGCAACTTGGGTTGAGTTATCATATTGGTTTAAATCCACCTATGGACAACCTCAAAGTACAACATATTTTCTTAAATATTACAACAATATTGTCTATAATAAAGGTGAGACTATTAAGTCTTTCAATTTGTGTTTCACCAAATTATAAAATCAGACTCCATAAATCATTAGACCTCATAATCAGGTTGCATTAATGCACTACTATAACACCTTTCCTTCTATATATCATTATAGGCTAGAGGAAAGGAATGCTAACATTATAGGATATGCATTATAGACTTGTTTATAATTTGAGGAATGATTGGCAAGAATAGGTCTTCCTATAGAAGACTTTGTCAAACAAAATGACATGTCAACTATGTTTTGATTGGTACATTATATGAGAAATCAAATGATTTATTTTGAGAAAAAAGGGGCGACTTATACCTCTGCTCCAATTGAAACTTTTTCCCAAGTTTCCTTTAGGAATTAGCCTAATAATTTTCATCCTAAGGCTATTCTTCCAAGAAACTAGTGCAATTTCTGTGAAGAGAATTGCGATGAAAATACCTACGAGGTAAAAAAGATTGCAAGAGATCGTATCTTTGGTAAAAGAGATGATACAACTATTACTGCCTTAGATTGGGCTCCAGAAGAGGATGTCATGTTGATTAATACCCTAAAAAAATATTATGTAAACAAGGACAAGGGAGGCCCTCCCAAGACTGTTTTTTCTCCTATCTCATCCTCTCAACAACCTAACCCTTATGTTACAAGAGGTACTCAAAGTAAAGAGGTTTCTACCTCCTTTTCTTCATCTAAGTACAATATTTTGAAGCAACTGGCTTCAATAAAAGCATATGCATCTTTATTGGATATGGCCACCATCCTTGAACAACAAAGGCATCTAAAAGATTTGATGGAAGGTAAAACTTCCACTATTGTTATATTATTTGAAGAGAAAAATGAAGAAGGAATGTACATAAATAAAGTAGGTGTATATAATCCTAGGAGTTATGTTAAAAATCCTCCCTTCTATGTATCTGTAAAGATAACAGATAAAATTGTTCATTACTACCTAATTGATGGCGAATTAGGTCCTAGTGTCATGTCTAAGATCATTATGGAAGAGTTATGTCTTTTATGTACTAATGAAAATTGAAAGAGTATGTTGTCTTACAATATTCAACAACAAGTTATGATTGGTGAAATCAAGAATGTGACCTTAGTTTTATGTGCTCACCGAGATATAATAACTACTTGCAAAATTCAAATGAATGACATGACAATTAGCAATTATTCCATCATTTTGGGAAGAGATTGGAAAGCACTGACTGGTGGATATATTTCATTGGATAGGACACACATGTCCCTTCCTAAGAATGGAAAGAACATCATTGTTCTCAGGGAAGGAAAAATCTCTCCTTATGTAGGATTCTTCCACAACCTCATGTAAATTATGTCAAGTAAGACGTGGGTGTATACTCTATTTTTCTGGAAGAAGATAATAATCTTGCCACACCCCCTCTAGATCCTGAAGATGGAATGCAGAACATGCATTTTTATGGTGCATGTTTAAGTGAGGGTAATGGAGCAAGCATGGTAATGCATTCTCCTGCAAGAAAGATTCATAATTTTTCTTACATATTAGAATTTGCTTGCACTAAGCCTTGATCCTTGGAATAAAAAATGCTTTCAATATTGGTTGTTATCATCTTATTGTTCTTGGGGATTTTTAACTTATTGTAAATCTGGTTATAAGAATTTATACCCCCTCAAACAATCTACTTAAAATGTATACATAGATAGTGTGGTATTTAATCTTGAATTATTATCTTTTAACATCACTCATATCAGGAGAGACTTGAATTCTATGGTTGATAGGCTAGTTGTCTTTGCATCTAGACCTACAAGGAAATTACTTTATCAGAGGTATGATTGTACATTATGTATTTATATCGTCCTCACTTTCTTGATAATGTAGAATCATGGAAAGTTTTTTCTGATGACGAAAGTATTTGTACCTTCTTGTAGAAGGAGCTGACTAAACGAAAAGAAATTAGATCTACAGAAGATAATAAGTTTCCTAAAGGATTGACTCCTCTAGAGAGCTCATTCTCATCCAATGATGTTGGCAACAAAAAGGATAAATAAGAGGAGGATTCAAAAATAAAAATTGGAAGTAATATCATGATAAACATTGGGACTCAAGAAGACCCAAAGATTTTAAATATTGGAGCCCACTGTTCAGAAAGAAAAACAGAAATTCATGGATATGTTCGATGAATTTAAAGATGTATTTTCTTGGTTATATGAGGATCTCAGTGGTTTTGATCCTAACATTATTCAACATGCTATCCCTATCAAGGAGGAAGCAAAACCAGTAAGGAAAAGACAAAGGCCTATTAATCCTGCCTTAGAAGATACTATTAAAAATGAAGTTGAAAAGATCAGTAATGATCACATTATCTTTCCTATAAAGTATTATGAGTGGGTACCTAATCTTTTCGCAGTGTGGAAAAATAATGGCTATACAAGACTATGTGTTGATTTTCGTGCATTAAATAGGGCTAGTGTAAAAGATAACTTTCCTCTTCCCAATATGGAACTAATATTACAACAAGTTACAGGATCACAGATGATGTCCCTTCTTGATGGTTTTTCAGGTTATAATCATATTAGAGTCAATAGGGCTGACATATACAAAACCACATTCACCACACGGTGGGGCACCTTTGCTTATGAAATAATGACATTCGATTTAAGAAATGTGGGTGCTAATTTTCAAAGGGATATGCAAATAACCTTTGACAATATTATCAATAAAATTATACAAATCTATCTTGATGATCTAAATATCTATTCTAGAAACCGACAAGATCACTTTGATCATCTAAGAAAAGTTTTTCTTCGTCGCAGAAAATTTGGAATGTCCTTGAATCCTATGAAATCTATCTTTAGTGTCACTCAAGGTAAGTTTCTTCGTCATATTGTTTCTGATTCAAGAATCAATATTGAACCAGGAAGGGTTATCACAATTCAGAATCTTCAATCCCCTTCTTCTAAAAAATAAATTCAATCTTTTATGGGTAAAATAAATTTTGCTAGAAGATTCATTCTTGATTTTGCTAGAATGGTCAAACCAATACATACTATGCTAAAGAAAGATCGATAATTTTCATGGGATGATGACACTAAAAAGGTTTTCATAGAAATCAAGAGAGAAATCAATTCTGCTCTTGTTTTGGAAAAAACAAAATTTGAAAAGGATTTCATTATTTACTCTAATGCCACTGAAGAAGCAATCTCTACTATCCTTCTTTAGAAAGATGATCAAAATAATGACCAGTGAATATCTTACATGATCCAAATCTTATCTGATGATGAATTTAAGTACACATTGATTGAAAAACATACTTATTCTCTTGTAAAAGCTATTGAAAAGTTTCACCATTTTATCTTAGACAAGCACACTCACGTAAAAGTCCCTTTGCCTGCTATTAAATTTTTTATTTCACAAATAAATCTATCAAGAAAGCTTTCAAATTGTCTTGCTAAGATACAATAACATGACTTCAAAATCACAACCTATAACACTATTAAGGGATGGGGTCTAGCCTTACACCTAGCTTAGCATCCTAAACCAAGTACTTCTTCTAAAAATGATGAGGATGCCTTGTTTGCACTTTTTCTTGTTGAACATGATAATCTTGATTTAGCAGAACATCCTTGGTATCATGATATAATTTACTATTTGCAATTTCAAAAATTTCCTAATAATCTTGAGCATCATGAACACAGGAGGACTCGAATGGAAGCCTCCAAATATTTAATCTTGAGTACATATCTTTTCTGCACAACTGTTGATGGATTATTGCTACTTTGTGTAGATGAAACAACTTCCCAAAATATCTTAAGGGAAATTCATTGGGTCAGTAGATTCAAGTATTCACATTGGTGGTCATTTTGCTGCAAAATCCACCGCCCACAAAATCTTGAGAACTGGATATTACTGGCCATCAATCTTTAAAGATTCTTATAAATTTGTATAGGTTTGTGATGAATGCCAAAAGTTTGTTGGCAAAGAAAATTTATATGCCATGCCCTTGTTGTAATATCCCCCGGTAGAGCCCCAGTTGTAATTATGAATTGTAAACAAATTTTGTTAGGCTGGTGAGCCGAGTTATAATAATCTAGGAGGCTTATGCGATGATTAGGCCAGAGAGCCTAGGATGCTAAGGCCAGGAGCCTATTTTGTATATGTAATTATGCAGATTATTAATAAAAATTATACATCGCTATGTGTATACCCTCCATGAAGAAAGAGTTATGGGGGACTAAGCTCCACTTGGTGGGGAAAGGGATAAGTGTCTAGGAATAGGGGCTCAGCTAGAGGGTTTACCTCTAAAGGAATAATATTATATTATTATTTCCTAAAGGCTAAGGTTTGACATAATTTGTGTT
>CBVK0102158814.1:0-10202 GCA_900067695.1 Picea abies
CCCCATTTGTTTGTTAAGTAATGAAAACGTTTTGTGTTGTGTGAATTAATTCTTCTAATCTTGTACAATGGCTACTCTCTCAATTTTAACTATGTTGTCAAAACTAACCTTTCTTCATCTTGTTTGGTGCAAGAGGATCCAACTCCTTCCATTTTTATGAGGAAGGATGCTATTTTCAAGTTGTTTTTAGGAACGTTTTTTGGTGGGTGAGGGAAATTGACAAATTAATTTAATTAATTAAATGAATTTTTAGTGTAACTAAGGCATTGGGTGAAAAGTGTACGAGAGAGAGTTTTCTTAATTAAAATTTAATAAAAAGAATTTAAAGTGCATTTGACAAGTAGTCACTAAAAGAACTCTATAAAGGTAGTGGCCGAGAAGAGGAACTGATCGCAACTGGTATGTGTAAGTTTATATTGTCGGATTTTTCTCCACTGATTTTTCTTATGAGAGTTGGGATATCCAGCTCGAATAGAGAGTGGTAGCTCAACCTTGCAAGGCGAGATGGGAGCTAGCTTTTCTTTGGTTTGTGTGCACGACCCCTTTGCGGTTCAGGAGCTTGGGGAAGAAGAGTACCCCTAGCATTGACTGGGAGGTACTAGTGAAGTATCAACGATTAGCATGCAGGAGCGAGGAGGATTTCCATCAGTGAAAGAATATCAACAAGCCATCAGCCTGTTACGATACACAATTTTTGATCCACATTTTTTTTAAAAGAAGCAATTGTAAATTAGTTAGAATTTGTACATAGATTTATGTGTTGATGGAATTGTAATGGATGTTTGATATTGTTGGAAAAGTAGTTTGAGGTGGTCAGGTGGGAATAAAATTGAAAGATTGGTTCTATGAATTGTTTATTTGTTGATTTTTTGTGTTGATAAAAATGGCATGGCTCTGTGCGCTCTTATTTCTCAGCTTGTAAAACTCAACTTCTATCTTCGCGCCTGGTTTTTTTTTATATCTCTGTGCTTGGGTGTTTTTCTCTCTGCGTTGCCTTTATCCACGGAAGTTGGGGCATAGTCTCTCTATGTGTTTTCCCATTGCACAACGAAATGTTGGGCATAGTTCCTCTATGAGTTTTCGCTGGAAATATTTATATACTTACATTACCCTAGCCTTCGTCGTTCACCTGGAGATGCCTGGGTTTTTTATTGTTTTAATTTTCTTCTTTACTCCGTAATAATTGTGTTGGGTTTCCAACGATCTCACTTCTATAGGCGTCGGGAAACCACCCTCTTAATGCTCAGCGTTGTTCTCTGCACTTTCTTAGTTTCGCCCAGTGATTAGCATGGGAATTAGATGCATTTTGATCCACGAAATTGCAGGTAACTATGTGTTTTGTTTGTCTCTGCGATTTTTTTTTGTCTCTGCATTTTTACGTTTTCCATCCCTGTGTTTTCCCTTATTCATCTCTCTCTCTCAAAAAGTATGATTGCCAGAGCATGTATTTCCCTTGTCCCTGCGTTTTGTTTTTTTCTTGGTACCTTTCCCCTCCGGTATCTTATCTCCACTAATGTATAGTGCAAGACTATACTCCTTGGTGTCTTATGGTTGTGGGTGTTGTCGATGGCCTGGTGATGTGTGATATATGGTTGGCATCGATGGAGCATGGATATTGATGCTTGGAGTTGAGGTCGGGTTAGAAACCCTTCATATTTATTGGAATGCATTTACCCTTTTCCCTAAGAGGAGGTGCATGCACTAATTTTGGGGCTAGTGAATTCATGGCTACACTCATAATCTTCCTGGAGTTGATCGTTGCTTCTTTTTGTGGTCACTTTCCCCTTCTCCACTTCCTGTGAATTAAAACACCCAACAAGTTTCCCATTAGATCCTGACAATATTACTTCACATGCCCGACGATTGTTGCGTCCACCTTCTCTGCATTTCAGTTTAACTGGGTGGCGTTTTCCTTTCGATTACCTCTGTTTTTAATTTGATTTTGGATTTCTAATTCCGTAGTGGAGGTCACCGGATTTTTCTCCTTCAATTTCTTCCTAATAAATTCTAATGACAAGAACCTATTCTTGTCAGGCCCGCAAGATTTTAATCTAAATTTAAACCCTTTTGTATGAGACTTAGATAGCTTGGAAAGAAGTGTTCACTTAACGTTAAACTTCCTATGTTTTTTTTATTGAATGTAGCTCATATGAATCTATCTTATGAAAGTGTCTCTTCTTTAAATTATAAAGCACCTTTCTGTTTAATGTTCAATAAGATTCTAGTTAAAATGTGAACTTTTGATTATGTTAAGTATTTACGGAAGGACAAACATCAACGATACCATGGAATGTATGTTAACAATAGTGGAACCCCCTTAGCAATGAATTTGTTTGATTATAACAATGATTATAAAATTGTAGATTTAGAGAAGCGGGAAATTGTAAGAGAGCTATAGACTTTATTGTTGAGAATTAGCTATGTGTGTCATTGTTGTCCTCTATCAAGGTTATTCCATAACACTTGCTTGTGGGACATTGTAGTTTGTATTTGTAAGGGTTATCATAATTCCTTAAAAGTTTTTAAATCTTTAGTTCACTTCCTTGAATCCCCTTAAGCTTATATGGGAGACATTATGGTTTAGAATTTTATAATGTTGGATTTATTTTAGTGGTGCATAATTAATTGGGATGATATAATAAATTGGAACAATGGTAAGGTGTAGAACTTGTTTCTTTCTCATAGTAAATTGTGTTGGACTTTTGTGCAAATAAAAAGTAATGAATATATTTACCTCGCATCATTGGATTAATTGTGATTGATATTAGAATACTTTCTCTTATGGATTTCGTGTAATGTATGTTAGTTATAGATTTTTAGACTTCTTGCACAATGGATGTTATGTAAGGTATGATGGTTAGATCTTAGAATTTTACGCATCAATGAATATTTACCTTGTGTCATTGCATTAGCTGTGATTGATATTAGAATGCTTGCGCTTATGGATTACATATAATGTATGATAGTTATAGATTCTTAGACTTCTTGCACAATGAATTTTATGTAATAATTATGGCCTTAGGCCTTAGTTTTCTAGCACGTAATGAAATTCATTATGATGGATGACTACATTTTGTGACTGGGCCTTGCACCTCAAAATTAACTAATAACTGCTTGCGCCTTGGATTTAATATGGTTTATTATGTCTTATGTGAATGGTTACCCTTGTTCCTCGATTAAGCAATGTTTAGAATTGATGGATAAATGTGATCGATGATTGTAGACTATGTTGATTTAGCTTGTTACTTGGATTCATGGTGCTAGTGGGATGTAGACACCTCCTTGTTCCTTAGAACAGTTGCCATCACTGAGACCTTAAATGGTTAAAATCAATTGGAACATGGGCTTGAGCATTGCTTATGTGTCTTGGAGGTCCTAATATTGTAGGGTAGGTTGGGCGGATAGTATATAATGTGATTCTTGTGATTATATTTATCATCCTTATGATTCGTTATGTTATCTTATGTTATATTGTTGTTACATGATGATTTTCGTTATGAGATGCGTTGAGCATTTAAGATTTGTACTATTATGCGTCGTTATTAATTATAGAATGCAATGTTGTTGGGATGTTGTGAATTAATGTGTTAATACATTGATATGTGTGTTGTGGTTCATGATGATGATGTGTCGACATTGTGTCATAATTGATTATTGATGCATTGATAATGTTTTGTTAATATATGTGAAAGTTGTGTTGATGGTGTTGCTATTTATTGTGATGTTTTAAATTTCTTAACGCAACAATAAAAGAAAAAAAAATTACCTCTTGTACGTTTCTTTTGTTGTCGTAATGGTGAGGTGGTTACATATGGTATCAGGGCGGGTTCAACCCCGCAACTTGAGAACATTATGCCTTCCTCTGTATCAACCCTTGATTATAATTTGTCACTAAATAATTTAAATTGTATTCATGCAGGTAATCATGGTTAGAGGTAGATGACGTGGTGCTAAGGGAGGAGGCACAATGCCTCTAGTAGCATACACACTCGATGGCTCTAACCCCCAAGGAGAAGAACAAGTCATCGGACATGAATAGATAGTTGTGGGGGATGTGGTTGGGTTGATGAGTTCCTTTTGAAGGATGTCAAAGGCCTTGATTAACTATCTGGATAGAGATGAGTCCAGGGCATTGGTGCCCCCTGAGGGTCCACTGGCCGATACGGGTAGCATTCACCGAGAAATCGAAAAGGTCAAGTTTCCCAAGTTCTTGGGTGCCACGGATGGCGCAAATGCCTAGGCATGGTTGGAGAATATGGCATTGTGTGTTGCACTTCGCGACTATACCTACAACATGAAGGTATACATGGCGGTATTTCAGCTAAATGGGAGCGCTCTTCTATGGTGGAAGAAGCTCCTACCACAACTAAACATGGTCGTCAAAGACGTGTCATGGGAACTGTTCAAGGAGTGGTTCCGGGAGAGGTATCTGAGGAATTCAGTGAGCGTCAGTGCATTGAGTTCAACACCTTATGATAGGGTGGTCATATGGTATTCGAGTATGAGGCCCATTTCATGGAGCTACTTAGGTATGCTCCATATCTGAACACTGAGAATCTTAAGGTCAACAAGTTTGTGTTCGGCCTTAACATCAACATTCGTGTGAAGGTGAGGATATTAATGCCTTAGACATTGCATGATGTTTTCAAGAAGGACCTCATAGATGACGAAGATCTCATCAGCGGGGGTCAAAGGAGGACTTCGACGAGATCGACGGGGTAGGCGACATCTGGTGCGCAACAACATCACCAACTAGACATATATCAAGGTATCGAGTACCTTCGAGAGGATCCACATTCATGACACCATGACATCAATATGCATGTAATGGTTCATGATGATGATGTGTCACCATTATGTTGTAATTGATTGTTGATGCATTGATAGTGTTTCATTACTACGGGGTTGTTACATAATAATGCATGAATATGTCAAGGTTTTATTCCATCCAAAATGGAGAGTTAATGTACCATGCAAGAGCCTCTACGAAAGGAGATTGACCTGGTTGAGAGGAGGAATGATGGATCTGTTGGGTCGACTTCGATGGTCCTTGACAAGTGCGAGACTTTGATATTACGTAAGATATCATTTTATTCTTGATGATAAACGTTCATTGGTATAAGTTGTAATAGTTTTGAAAAAAAAAATGACAACACAGAGACTGTTAAATATAATGTAACCTCAATAGTCTGACTGTACACTTCTAGTTGTACTTTCTATTCTTGTCTTGCTTGAGCCTATTTAGCTCAACCTTCTTGCATTGTAACTTGGTTCAGTACTTCTTCATACATTTCAATATATTGTTCTATTCTTTCTCTCTGCATTTCTCTTTACTTCACAATTTATCATGGTATCAGAGCTTCAACAGTAAGCCTCTTCACATAGTTTGGAGAGAAACACGATCCTCACAGCGCAGAGCTTCATGGATCTTGAGAGCACACGACATAGTCTCTTTCACAAGGTTTGGAGAGCCGCCAAAAGAGGAAGCAGACCATCTTACGTTCAAAAGATCAACGTAGGAGGCTTGCAGAGGTTGCAGAGCAGACTATGCTCGAAAGAGAGAGGAAGCAGAGACTGAGAAAGAAGAAACTTTAAAGGTTCTTGCACATTTTTTTTTCAAGAATCGTCAAAGATTGACGAAGAAGAGCTGCAGGAAGCGAGAACTCTTGAAGAATTCAAAGAATTCATTCAAATTCACTAAAGATTGCTGGAGAAGGAAGAATCGCTTAAAGTTTTTCGAAATTCGCACAAATCTATCAAAGATTGAAGCAGTGAACAAAGAATTCATGTATTTCTTTCAAATTTTTGAAAGATTCACGAATCTTTCTTCTACAGGAGTAAAGAACGCGTCTCAGGTGCAAAGAACCGCCATTGTAGCCGTAAGATTCATCCTGTGAATGCATCCAGAGCAGGAAACATGTTCAGAAGGGACGAAGAAAGTGCGAAAAAGGCAAAAGAATTTCAGCCGTTAGATCTTGTGCAGAGGCCTGACAACCGTTGGATCAACGAGAAGGTGCATGAGGTTTAGTCCTCTGTAGTGCATAGGAGAAATCTCGACTTGTGAAGTCGCGAAGTCCCGACATCATCTAGACCGTCCATCAAGAGACACGTGGCGAGATCTCGTCATTTCGTGACTCGCAGGTGTAAAGGTCAGAAGACCGTCGTGAGAATTCGCGAATCGCGAAATCACGAGTCATTCTGGACCGTTGAATCAAGAATGATCGTGAGCCGTTGATCTTATCCCATCACAAAATCGGTAATCGGGAATTGGACGCGCAAAGGAAATTGCACTCCAAAAACTCCGATACGCGATATCGCAAAATCCCGAGAGGACTTGTGAGTCGCCCATCTCAGAGGACAGGTGGCAACAGATCAATGCATAGTCACATTGGCATATCGGAGTTTGAAATTTTGAAATACCATCGCAACAAGAGTTTGAAACTCGCGAAATCACGATACGCGAAATAGCGATCAGATCTCAGCCATCCATTCGTTTGGACACGTGGCGGACATCAAAGAAACCATCGACGTTTCGGCATTCGGGGTTTCAAGTTGACAGATAAGTTGTGTCAACAGACCATCGCAAGTCGCGATATCCCGAGGTTGAATTGGGACCGTCCATCTTTCTAGGACGCGTGGCGTAAATCCAAGGACTCGAGAAAAGTCTCCACAAGGAAAGGGCCATCGGCATATCAGGATTTGATGTTTCGCGAATCCTGAGGAAAAGAAACACGAGCACTTCAAAACTCAGAAGTCCAAAATCCCGACAGGAGGTAAACTTCGTCATGGGGCCCAGCTGCCATCATCTCGTCAAAATCGCGGGATCAATAATCTCCACAGCGAAATCCCCGATGCAGATTTGAGCCATCCATCTGTTGGGATGCATGGCAGGAATCAAGTCCATCGGCTTTACGGGATTCGGAAAATCGCGGATCCTGGAGATGAGAAGTCCATAACATATCAAATCACGAAATCACGAGGAGAAATCAGGACCGTCCATCTGTTAGGATGCGTGGAGGCGATCAAAGAAATCGGAAAATTTCTCGAAAGGAAAGCGCCATCGGTAAATCGGAGATCGGGGAATCGAGGAGTCAGAAGAACTTGTCATCAGAACTCGCAAAATCCTGATTTGCGATATCTCGATAAGATTTGGACCGTCAAATCACACAAGATTTGGACCGTTGAATTGTCCAAAGGCAATTTTTCGCATTTCGGCAATTTGAAAGTCAAAGAGTCGAAAAATCTCGTAGCGCTTTAACAGTAAGGCATGTGGTTACATTTCTAGGAGACTAAAGGCCAATTAAAGCTTGATAAGCTCCCTTCGACCATTGGCAAATCGGCAAATCGACGATCGGAGGTAAATACAAAATTTCCCTCTGTTTTTTTCTACAATTTCTTTTTATGGCGTCGTCTAACAACTTAGGACCAACTCAGGGTCCGACTCTTCTGGGAAAGAACTATGAGTTCTGGTCTCTATGGATGAAATCCTTCTTGCAAGAATAAGAGTGCTGGGAACCAGTGGATCTTGGATATGTGGAACCAGATCCATTCGCCCTCGCTGCCATGACAAATGCATAGAGAAGTGCTTAGGCCACACTGAGGAACAAAGAGAATAAAGAAAAATTTTGGATTCAAAATTTTGTGGATGATTCAATTTTCTTGAAAATCACAGGCGCTGGTACTTCAAAACAGTCCTGGGACATCCTTAAATCCTCCTACCAAGGAAATGACAGGGTCAAAACAGTTAAAATGCAGACCTTGTGGACACAATTTGAGACTCTAAGGATGACAGAGTCCAAAACTGTGGATTAGTTCATGACTAGAGTCATGGGCATCATGAACCAGATCAGACTGATTGGTGAAACCATCACTGATCAACGATTGTAGAGAAATTTCTCAGAAGTCTACCCAAGAAATTTGAAATGGTTGTAACAACAATCCTTGAATCCAAGGATCTGTCAAGATTTTCAACAAATGAATTAATTGGTTCTCTGGTGACACATGAAACCAGACTGCATCTCATAGATGAGTCAATCTCCAATGCTTTCAAAACTCAATTCTCCTTCAGCAAATCGAGAGGTAGAGGAAGAAGCAGAGGTCACCAAGGAAGAGGGAGCAATCAAAGTAACTCTCACTCTCGTGGAGGCAATAGACAACAATATCTGAATCAAAATTTCCAAAGTCAAAGACACCAGCAACAAAATCAACATTAGAATTTCCAGCCTCAAAGAGGCAGAGGGAGAAGATCAAATGACAAAACAAGCATACAATGATATTACTGCAAAAAGTATGGGCACTATGAATCTGAATGTAGGAGGAAGCAAGTGGATCATCTCTCAGGAAGAGCACATGTGTCAAATCACACGGGAGAAAAATCAGGAGGTATATTTCTTTCGTGCTACAAGACTGAACATCAACCTAAAGATCTCTAGTTGCTGGACAGTGGATGCAGCAATCACATGACAGGTAACAAAGAATTACTTTCATGCATTGATTCTTCAATCTCATCTGATATTACACTTGGAAATGATTACTTAGTCAAGGTTCAAGGAAAAGGAACTGTACCTATTCTTACTAAACAGAATGTAAAGAAAGACATAAACAATGTCTATCATGTTCCAGATTTAAAACATGATTTTCTAAGTGTAGGAAAACTCATTGAACATGGCTATAAGGTACTTTTTGAGGGAACATCTTGTAAGATATATGACAAAATCCCAAGCAGAAAATTAATTTCTGAAATCCATATGACTGCCAATAGGATGTTTCCCCTTACCCTCAGAACTGCAAATCTGAGTCAACCATATGCATAGAGTGCATCAACCCTGAATGAAACTATGGTTTGGCATACAAGATTTGGACATCTACCATTTCAGAGTCTAAGTCTTCTTCAGAAAAACTCCATGGTCAAAGGTCTACCTATGTTTAAAGAGAAAATTCCCCCATGTGAGTCTTGCATACTTGGAAAACACAAGAGAAATTGTTTTCCACAGTCTTCCAATCAAGCCAAACAACATCTTGAACTTGTTCACACTAACCTATGTGGACCAATGGAAACAGAATCAATAGGTGGTAGTTGTTACTTTCTAACGTTTATTGATGATTTTAGCAGGAAAATATGGATCTATTTTCTCAGACACAAGTCTGAAACATTTGAAAAATTCAAAGAATTCAAGGCAGAAGCTGAAAAACAGAGTGGAAAATATATCAAAGCACTCAGGTCAGATGGAGGAGGAGAATACAACTCCAGAGAATTTGCAAATTTCTGCAAATCTCAAGGCATTATCATGCAAACAACAACCATGTATACTCCACAACAGAATGGAGTGGATGAAAGGAAAAATCAGACCATAATGAATATGGCAAGAACACTTCTTAAAGAGAAACACTTGTCAAATACATTTTGGTCTGAAGCAGTAGCATGCTCAGTTTATCTCCTGAATAGATCACCAACCACCAGTCTAAAGATGAAATTTCCCCAAGAATCATGGAGTGGGACAAAGATCAATGTAGCGCATCTAAGGACAATTGGATGCATAGCATATGCTCACATACCTTCTGAATTAAGGAAGAAGCTTGATGACAGAAGTGATGAATGTATTTTCACTGGATATAGTGAAACCTTTAAAGCTTATAGGCTTTACAATCCCATCACCAAGAAATTAATTCTCAACAGAGATGTACAATTTCTGGAAAATCAATTCTGGAATGATTCAGAAAATCAGCAAGTGGACAGTCAAAATCCATTGCTGCCAAGTTCTGAAAACACAGAAAATTCAAAACAGCAAGTACCTCAAACTATTCTTCCAAGATTGCAAGTACAAAGACAACCTAAACACTCACAGGATAACTCAACTTCCAGCAGAGAATCATTCTCTAAACCACAGAATCAGAGAACTCAAAGTTTGAGAGAAATCCATCAGTAGTTGGATGACTTTGAGCAACACAATATTTTTTCTTTATTGTCATGTCAACCTACATCCTTTAAGGAAGCAGCTAAGGAGCCACATTGGGTTCAAGCCATGAACCAAGAAATTGACTCCATTGAGAACAAAAAGACATGGGATCTTGTTGATTTGCTAAGACACAAGAAGAGTATTGGTGTCAAGTGGGTTTATAAAACTAAACTCAATGAAAAAGGGTAGATTGAAAAACACAAGGCAAGACTTGTTGCCAAAGGATTCTCACAACAACCAGGTACT
>CBVK0102158814.1:10208-23079 GCA_900067695.1 Picea abies
ACTGATTATGGTGAAACTTTTGCTCCAGTAGCAAGATTAGACACTGTAAGGACTCTATTGGCCATAGCAGCACAACACAAATGGCAAGTATATCAGATGGATGTCAAGTCAACATTCTTGAATGGTTTCTTAGAAGAAGAAGTTTATGTCGATCAACCACCTGGATTTGAAGTCCAAGAGCACCCAACCAAAGTGTATCGGTTGAAGAAAACCTTGTATGGCTTAAAACAAGCTCCAAGAGCTTGGTACAGCAGAATTGACACTTATCTGATCAAAAGTGGTTTCAGCAGAAGTTAAAATGAGCCAACTCTTTACACCAAAACAGATCAGCACGGTAAAATTCTAATTGTATGTTTATATGTTGATGACATGATCTACACAAGAAATCTTGAGTTAACATATTTCAAACATGCCATGCAATCTAAGTTTGAGATGACAGATCTTGGCATAATGAAATATTTTTTAGGGATTGAGGTTAATCAATCAGCCTAAGGCATTTTTGTCTGTCAGCAAAAGTATGCAGCAGACATCATCAAAAGATTTCGCATGGAAGGATGCAATCCAACAGAAACCCCCATACCATTAGGCACAAAATTGAGCAAGAATGATGAAGGTCCTACTGTGGACTCTACCCTGTACAAAATTTTAGTAGGTATTTTGTTGTATCTTACAGCAACTAGGCTTGACATTATGTATGCAGCCAACCTTGTTTCTAGATTCATGAAATCCCCCAAAGATTCTCATTGGAAAATGGCGAAACGAATTTTGAGATATGTTGCAGGAACTCTCAATTTTGGCTTATGGTACACTAAATCTAATAGTAATCAACTCTCTGGTTACACAGATAGTGATTTTGCAGGCAACCTAGATGACAGGAAAAGCACATCTAGACATGTTTTTCAACTGGGCACGAACCTGATTTCATGGGCATCAAAGAAGCAACCAATTGTATCAATATCTTCCGAAGAGGCAGAGTATGTAACTGCTACCTCAGCTTCATGTCAAGTTGTATGGCTGAGAAGAATATTGAAGGATATGTCACATACAGAAAATGATCCAACTCCTATTTTCTGTGATAATACTTCAGCAATTGCTTTATCCAAAAATCATGTGTTTCATAAGAAAAGAAAACACATTGACACTCGTTTTCATTTCATACGCGAGCTAGTCAATAATGGGGATATTGCACTACAATTTTGTGGTTCTCAAGATCAACTTGTTGATATCTTTACAAAGCCACTAGGAAAGTCAGTTTTTGATTTTCAGAGACAACACTTAGGCATAATCAGTGCTGATGATTGTAACTGTTGAGTTTAAGAAGGAGTGTTAAATATAATGTAACCGGGAGTTGGATGCGCAAAGGAAATTGCACTCCAAAAACTCTGATATGCGATATCACGAAATCCCAAGAGGACTTGTGAGTCGTCCATCTCAAAGGACAGGTGGCAGCCGATCAACGCATAGTCACATAGACATATCGAAGTTCGTGGTTTTGAAAGATTGTTGCAACAAGAGTTTGAAACTCGTGAAATCACGATACACGAAATAGCGATCAGATCTCAGCCATCCATTCGTTTGGACACATGACGGACATCAAAGAAACCATCAGTGTTTCAACATTCAGGGTTTCAAGTTGACAGAGAAGTTGTGTCAACGGAGCATCACAAGTCGTGATATCTCGAGGTTGAATCGGGACCATCCATCTGTTGGGACACGTGGCAGGAATCAAGTCCATCGGCTTTACGGGATTCGGAAAATCGCGGATCCTGGAGACAAGAAGTCTAGAACATATCAAATCACGAAATCGTGAGGAGAAATCAGGACCGTCCATCTGTTAGGATGCGTGGAGGCGATCAAAGAAATCAGAAATTTTCCCGAAATGAAAGCGTCATCGGTAAATCGAAGATCAGGGAATCGAGGAGTAAGAAGAACTCGTCATCAGAACTTACGAAATCCTGATTCGCGATATCTCGATAAGATCTGGACCATCAGATCACACAAGATCTGGACCGTTGAATTGTCCAAAGGCAATTTTTCGCATTTCGGTGATTTGAAAGTCAAAGAGCCGGAAAATCCCATAGTGCTTTAACAGTAAGGCATGTGGTCACATTGCAAGGAGACTAAAGGCCAATTCAAGCCCGATAATCTCCCTTCGGCCATCGACAAATCGACAAATCGACGATCGGAGGTAAATAGGAAATTTCCCTCTATTTTTTCTGCAATTTTTTTTATGGCGTCGTCTAGCAACTTAGGACCAACTTAGGGTCCGACTCTTCTGGGAAAGAACTATGAGTTCTGGTATCTACAGATGAAATCCTTCTTGAAAGCACAAGAGTGTTGGGAACCAGTAGATATTGGATATGTGGAACTGGATCCAGTCGCCCTCGCTGCCATGACAAATGCATAGAGAATTGCTCAGGCCACACTGAGGAACAAAGAGAATAAAGAAAAATTCTGGATTCAAATTTCTAGAAGCATCGAATTAGCTTCTAGAAAGAGGGATGATTTACCATAACCAATAAATGAATTGTGGGTCGAAACCCTATTGAGCCTTCTTTCGCTGAAAAATTAAAGAAGAAAACATGCGTGGATGTGGCATTGGATCTAAACTATACAAGACATAAATTCCACAGATATGGATGCAGTAAACTCACATGACACGACTTATACTTTCTCAGGTGCCCAACAATTTTCCTGTAACATTCATATGGTAGTGTAAGATGTTTGAAGTTGGGCGAGTTGGAGAAGTGCCAATTGTACACTTAAGCGAAGTCAATCTGCTATCCAAACAATGCTATGGAAAAATTCAATACCATGGTCAAGTTTGAATGCTATCTATGCATAGTAGGCTTCAAAATCTGGTCGACTGACGCATTTGAGAAGGAATCGACTCATTGAAGAATTGATGGTTGATAATTTTTTCCCTAATCCATAAGTATGAGAATATGTTATATGGGATATGGAAAGTTTTCACCCAATCTTTCATGCAAAGGGTCGAGAACACCTGACTATTTTATTTTAAATGACCTGAACATACGTTTATCCAACATGATGAAGTCGACCAGGGTGCCACTTGACTTGAGAAGACCTTTATTGTGATTGAATGGCTTTTGAAGTATTTTTTTTAGTCGTCTCACTAAGACAAAACACCTGACTAATGGTCGACTAGTCGACCGAGTTAAACCAACTTCATTCCAAGTTGGAACTTGTACAATGCAATAATAAATCTCCTCTCAAGATCACAGATAGGAGGATTATCACAGTTTCAATGGAGGATCATGGAAAAATCATAGTCTAGTCTCAACATCAAGCTGAAGTATTATTCCATATGCACTATGGGGATGTCGCGAATCGAGTATCGGGTGTTTCAAAATATAGATCGATATACGACATGTTGATATTTATGGTCGTATAAGAGACATGTTTTTCCATTCGTTGTTAGATACTTTTATCCATGCATGGAGGTATATTTGAACTGTTATAACTTCTTGAGAATAGTGTAAGTTTCTTTGGCACCTATCTTTAATTATTAAAGTTAAACCTAAACGCACCCATGAAGAGAATGGATAGGGAGAAGAACATAATAAAAGAAGTATTATATGTTCGTCAAGGTCAAAGTTGAAGCCCAACATGGAGATGGGAGTGGAGTCATTTGGATGAGAATACCACCAACTAAAGGAAGTTCGAAGTCCAAACAAATTGAGTCTGGTCGACCTAGTCGACGAGGTCAACTAGGTATATCCATTCATCGACTAGACATAGAGGATGACACAATATCTATAATTTGTATCATCAATTTTATCCCCATTGCACATAAAGAAGTCCAAATGTCAATACCCCATTAAAATTTGGCTTATATCAAGTAAGATTCCTTTGACCATAGAGTCATGGAGTTTTTGAAATGGAACTTTATCTAATTAATCCCTTGATTGTATAAATAGAGTCTTAATGTACATGTATAACTAGAAGATGATTAGAATAATTGGTCAACTTGGTCGATAGGAAGACTTGGCCGACATAGTTTGTTTTGACTAAGATTGGAGTCAGCAAAGATTTAACTCGATTAAATCCTCAAGTAATATAATTGACCCCAATTGCAGAAGGATATTTTATCATCAAGTCGATCGACCCATAGCTAGTTGATTCTATAATCAACTCGAGTCTGAAATTTAGTTAGTAAAAAAGGAAAAGAAAATATTATGTTGTCGATTGTGTCAATATGTGTTATAAAACTTGATTCAAAATAAAAAAGGAGTGGGTTAAACATGTGTCTTCTTTGAAGACAAACGATCCCCTCCACCTGCATAATACAAGACAGTTTTTCGCCAACGAGTTCAATTTCTCACCGACATCAGTTGATACCTAGTCGATGGCATGAAGACAAGTCCCGCACAAAAAATAAATTGTTTTCGTACTAGCAATAGAGTTGCTACATTTTTCGAAGTTTTGGAAGCATAAAGCAACACAAGAATGTTAAAAATCAGTGGTCTGACACAGACAACATAAATTGAAAATTTTGCAATATTAAATGATGACCATGTAGCAGCGGATAAAGGAATTCAAGAGAGACTCTTTACACACACGCAATGCTTAATGAAAATACGATGACAAGAACATTAAAGTGGATAACCCCTTGATACAAGAGCTGCATAATATTTTTTGGGATGTGACAACATAGGAATGGTATGGGTGACTAATAACACATACCTTCATCAATCCCATATAATGAATCCCCCGAGAGTGACATCCTGAGAGAGTGCGTGATAAGTCTAGGTTGAAATTCAGTGAACGACTTGGTCATAGAAGCAGTCGGGGTGGCTCTGAAAATAAATCATAGTTGATAGAGGAACGTGGAAAATTGCGATCGAGGAGATTGAACCTGGAATATATAGTCACTCAGATACAATTGAGACTAGTCACAGTAAACCTTGTATACGTGTATCACCCTATCCATCTAGTGGATGTTTCGGTTGAGTTACCTATGCAGATGAGTATGAATGAGTGATACACAATGAGGATAATTTTGTAGCAGCAAGGACCTAGGAAATGGGTGCACTCTTTCTTGATACAAGCAAGGAATTGAGGAGGGTGGAGATTTTTTAGGGGCCTTTGCACCCTTGTCATCATACATTAGAAGATAATGTTGGATTATTGATATGGGTGGTTAATCAATAATAGAGCAATTTAATCCTTTTTAACCATATAATTCAAGTGTTATATCAATCTAGCATTATCATCCAATAATTGCAGAGTGAATAAGAAATGAAAAAATGAACAATCATACACATACACAGTACACTAATGTTTTACGTGGAAACCCAAGAGGGAGAAAAACACAGAATGGTTTTTCTTATATGCCTTGAAGAATTGCATTCATTGGAAGCACCAACTTCCTTTGTTTCCGAGATGCAACTCGAAGGAGGCTCCAACCCCCTTGTTTCTCAGGCTACAACTCGAGGGAAGCTCCAAATCCCCCATTCTATGGATACAACAAGAAGGAGGCTACAACCCCCTATGTTCTCTGACTACAACCAGAAGGTGGCTACAACCATTTGTCCTTGAACTGTCCAACCACCCTGAAGTAGAAGTAGAATGATGGAACCACTATTACACTATCACTATGAGATATATTGTTGTAAACATGTACCAATAAACCTAAACCATGCATCAACCATGCATTAACCTGTATCTCAACATGTACCATAAACAAGTGCATCAACCATGCACCAACCTGTACCAAAAAAACCTATAATCAACCTGCACCATAAACAAGTTCATCCATCCATGTAGCAAGTATGTACCAATCATGTTTCAACTACTCATCAACTATGAATCATCAAAATGTACCAACATCGTCAACTATACACCTCATGCATGTGTCAGCTCATCGACTACTTGTCTCAACCATGTACCCGACATGTACCTTAACCAAAAGCCCTCATCAATTTCATCATCAAAATATGATTTGTAACTTTGTAATAGACCTGGTGTATATGATCACATACCTACAAACCTTCCTTAACTTTCACAACAAGAGACTAACATTTTCATCAACCTTTTCTTTAGTCTCACATGACTAGTTTGGGATTAGTCAACAACCCTAAATTGAAATAATCATAACTATGTACCTGTAATGAATAAAGATCTTGTTGAATTCTGACTTATTCTAGAGAGAGACCTTGTAGAGCGTGCCTAACATAGACCTCCAACCCTCAGGCCGAGATCCGCTCAGGATCGTTCTAAATCTGTCTTCCTGAGTCTGATTGACTCTTTGGTTTTCCCCACAAGGAATCCCTCACACACTCGGCGGTGTATCCATAGGTCCTTATGATTATGCCCCGTGTGACCAACCATAAAGCACCACTCAAGTCTTCTGATCTTAGTAAGATTGCACCCTTCATCAAACCAGAGCTTCGGGTTTCATGATTCCGCGATTCCTGTTGTTGAGAATTCCTGTCTCTACAACCTCTGAAACCCGAAATGTCAAATTCCAATGTGCTTAGCAAAGGTTGGCTTCCCAATGGAATTTTCACTTCATCGAATTTTCGGACTTCACGACTTCGTGAATCCGGATGCAAGGTTCCCAGCCCTTCGACCTCCAAAACCCCGAAATGGTCAACAAGGTTTGACTCCACCTATTTGATGAAGACATGCCACTTGTCCACTCAAATGCTTTCTATCTCTGATGTTGGTTCTCACCACTTGTTCCTCTTCCCGGCTTTCGGGACTTGAACAAGCCTTCAACTACCGTTCCCTTACCACTTTGAAATCCCAAATTCTAAAATGGTACCTTCTTCCTTTAGATCCGACAGCCCACACTATTTTGAACTTCCAGATACCGGAAGTTCAAGACTCTCAATCCCCAAAACACTGCCTTCTCGGGTTCCCGAACCCCGAAACATCATAATGCCAAAATGATCCTGATAGCTCCACTATCATGATAAACGATCCACGTTGATTCTTACCTCCTGAAGGGTGGATTCATCCAATGCTTAATCTCCTTACAACTTCTCTGAACCCTATGGTCCTTGCAACTTCGCGAGTTCTTCACAAAGAATTTCAACTGCTCGCTTCTTCCTTGAAAACTTCTGCGAAATGAACTAGTGTTCCTTGTCTGGAGTTGGCTTCTGCAAAGCGACTTCATTCTGTATCCCTTTTAACACTTCAAAGACACTAGCCCTCCTAAGATTTCGCTTGCAAATTTGAGTCTCAAAAGGACTCCTGCACGCACTCCTTCCGACACTCTTTCAAATCCTTCTAAGTATTTGATTCTTCGACTCTGTGCACCTTCTGCAACAGCAGTCCCTTACCTTCCAACCTTAGTTGATAAGTTTAAGGCCCAGACTAGCCTACACACACCTTGCACGGCTTCTGTGCTCCACCTGCACTTCTGCTAGAATGAGAACAACGGTATCTCTCCCAAGCTTTCTGAGATAAAACTCAAAACCCTCATCAACGCACACCTTGCGGATGTTTCACTGCACTCCTTGTAGGAACTTCTCTTACTCAGGAAGAGAAAAAATTGAAACTCATTCTCTCTCTCTCTCTCTCTCTTAGACTTCAGACATTCAACATGAAATCATACATACACACAGTATTAAAACAAATTCATAACAGAGAGAATAAAACAACCATAAGCATACCATTCACCATGTATAAACAGAAAACATCATAACACTATGAAATCTGATTCAAACTTCATATATTAATTCAAGCTCTTGTACATGGGTTCTCCTTTTCAACTCTCTACTACAGTTCTCCTCTTCTGTGCCATGCTAATGTGTTAATGATACACTGACTCTATGATACAAAGGCGAGGGTGTCTATATCCATTTTCCCTCCTATGCTCTAAACTGTCTAATCTAATAATTCAAACCTACCTACTTTCATTAATTGGGATTAAATGCCTTAATGTTCTATAGATGAGAGCAATCACTCAAGATCTGTTTACAACCTCCAAGATATAAATGCAAAGTATACCATCTTCCTAACTATTACATTAATGCCCTTTTAAGTTCAAAATTCAAAACGGTTCTTAGGAAAACGTGTTCTTTTTCTTTCTCCGTGTGTCCAGCTATTTCTTTGGCTTAGTCGCGTGCTTTGGGATTTTCACGATGCTCCTACATCAGTGCCCCACAAAAAATATTTTTTTAATGGATCTTAGAAATCATTATCAAAATAATTATCCTCCCTTGAATTCCGACCTTCTTTTCTTCACCCTCCCTCTGAAATTAGGCTTATATATCCGTTGGTTACCTCAGTCACCTATAGATATTCAATATGCTCAAGTGTGATATGAAATGAGAGAGACTTGCCTCTTATTTATACTTTCCAAGTAGCTTTCTTAAAAGCATCTTCTAGGTCACTCAACTTATTTCTAGGTCACTCAACCTATTTCTAGGTCACTTAACCCATTTCTAGGTCAATTAACCTATTTTCCTCATTTTTAGGTTTAACCACTTTCTATAATTAGAAATTTCTCCATTTCTTTATCATTTAAGTATTCCTCCTCGACATTTTGACCTCACTTTATAATCTTCTTTGATTTTGTCACTTCACTTTATTATTTAAATAATCCTCCTTGAATTTTTCACTTTTCCTTACCATTTAAATAATAAATTCGTCTTTGCAAGCTCTTTGACTTGTTTGAACTTTTGGGGCTTCAAGCCTACATATGAGGGTACTCCAACTTTGTAAGGCCATAACTCTCAAACCGTGAGGATTTATGTGACGTTCCACATACCACCAAAAATGGCATGACATGTATTATCCATATAGAATAGTATTACCTACAAATATATCAAAAATCATACCATTATACATGAAACAACCTTCAGTCCATTACCCAAACCTTTGCGCTACCAAAATTTTCTACCAGAATTTCTTCAAGGGTTGACATCAATGACAACCAACCTTAATCAACTATCTCCCCCTTTGGCATTGATGGAAACACTTTGATGCAATATTGAAATCATTTCATGCAACACTGAAGTCATATCAGTCATGCTCCCCATAAAACAATGCCTCTATCCTCTGCATCTATGTGACCATTGCTCCCCTTGGAATCATTCCTATGTCCTCTACATCTGATAAATATATCCCCTTTGATCATCAATGACAAAGGTATGTTTCCATCTGGGGTTGGTCCCCCTAACTGAATTGTCCTCTTTATGGTGCTTCCTCGTGTACATCTAAGACATATAAGATAAGCATTAAAAATCATTCATTTTGTAGTAGAAATAAATACGAGTCTCTAGCAAAGATACTCGAAGGCTTTCTGTGGAAGTGGTTTTGTAAATATGTTTTCCACTTGTTCTTTTATGCCCACATACTCAACTTTGATGTTCTTTTCTGCAACATGTTCCTGTAGAAAGTGATATTTGATCGGAATGTGCTTCATCTTGGAGTGCATCACCGGGTTCTTTAAGATACTGATGGCACTTTTATTATCACAATAGATTAGAATGGACTCATCATACTCAACTTGTATATCTACCAGAGTTTTTTTCATCCAAAGAACCTATGTACAACATGTTGTTGCTGCAATATACTCTACCTTGGTTGTAGATAGAGATACCAAATATTGTTTCTTGCTTATCCATGATACTAAACACTCACCCAAGTAGAATGATGCTCCACTGGTTCTTTGTTAGTAATCAATACAACTTTCCCAATTTGCATCTGTGTAGGCAATAAGAGATAGATCCTTTCCTTTTGGATACCATAATACAAACTCTTTTGTTCCTTTGAGATATCTGAAAATCCTCTTCACTGCTAACACATGTGATTCCTTTGGTACTGGTTGAAATCGTGCCACCTATCCAACTACCTACATTACATATGGTCTGGATGTTGTCATATATATTAGGCTACCAATCATTGACCTGTATTGCCTCTAATTTGTAGACATTGAATTATCATCTCTGCTTAACTTGCAACTGGTTTGCAATCTTCCATTCCAAACCTCTTTAGCATTTCTATGATATACTTGGTTTGATAAATAAAAATTAATTGGTTTTTTTGATGTATCTGAAGTCCCATAAATAAGGAAATTTCTCCAAGTAATGACATTTCAAATTCATTCTGCATATCCTTTGCAATTTTTTGTCTTAATTTGTCATCATCACTACCAAAAATAATATCATCAACATAAACTTCAATTAATAAAATACTATCTTGACTTACCTTTATGTAGAGGTTGTTCTTTTCACTTATTTTTCTGAACCCTGCATGTTGTAGATATTTATCCAGTCTAGAGTACCATGCTCTAGGTGCCTATTTTAGACCATACAAGGCCTTCTTTAATTTAAACACATAATATGCATTCTATGACAACTGAAATCCTTCTCGTTTTTCAATGTAGACTTCTTCTTCAAGTTCCCCATTCATAAAAGATGATTTTACGTCCATATGATACACTTTAATATTTTTGGAGCATACATAAGCTAAAAGCAATCAGATTGCTTCCATTCTGGAAACTGGGGCAAATGTCTCTTCAAAGTTGATTCCTTCAACTTATGCATATCCTTTACATACCAATCTGGATTTGTTCCTTGTAACCTGCCCATCTTCATTCAATTTATTCCTGTATACCCGCTTTATGCTAATCACATTCTTATCCTTTGGTCTTGGAACCAATTCCCAAGTGTCATTTTTCTCTATTTGATCCAATTATTCATCCATGGCATTGTTCCAAAATTCATCCTTGCTGGCCTCTTCAAAATAGGTTGGTTCAATCGTAGATGTGAGTGCTAGGTGTGTTTGTTTTGATGAATGGATTCTTATTTTAGTCTCAACTCCTCCATCTTTGTTTCCAATAACCTAATCCGAAGGATGATTCTTTTGTACTCATCTACTAGGTGTTTTTGGAGTTACTTGTTGAACCTTCTCTTTTGTTTCTGTCGGATCCTCTTCGTCTTCACCTTCTTTTTCATCTTTTGTTTATTCTTCGTAAAGCTTTTCCAGTGATTCATTTTCTTCTTCTTTTAATTGTTGTCTACCTGTTTCATCAATTGTTACGTTGATGCTTTCCACCACTTTGTTCAATCTCAGGTTGTAATGCTTGTATGCTTTTCTTATACTTGAGTAACCAATAAGTACTCATTTTTCCACATGAGAGTCAAAATTTCCCATTCTGCCATCTTCTCTTTTGACGTAGCATTTGCTTCCAAAAATTCTGAAGTGATTTACATTTGTTGGTCTTCCTTTCCATAGCTCGTAAAGATTTTTTCCAGTGTTGTTTATGAGAATTAATTTTTTTTTTAATGTGAACTGTTGTATGCACTATCTGTCTCCAAAAAATATCTATCAATTTTGAATCCATTAGCATTGTTCGAGCCATTTCTTGTACTGTCCTGTTCTTTCTTTCAACAACTCCATTCTGTTGACGTGTCCTAGCAACAGAGAATTGTCTTTTTATTCCATGACTGCTGCAATAGTCCATAATTTCCTTTGAAGTGAACTCTCCTCCATTATCATATCTCAAGCATTTTATTTTTGAATCCATTTCATTTTCGACCATTTCTTTGTAGATATTGAACTTTTCAAAATCTTCTGACTTATTCTTGAAAAAGAAAACTGCGGTCAATCTTGTATAATCATCAACTAATAACATAATTTATTTCTCACCTTTTATGCCCTTTCTTGTAGTTGGTCCAACTAGATTAGTATGCACAATTTCCAGTGGTCTTGTCGTTGAATATTCCTTTGATTTCAACCTAGTATTTGTTTTCTTTCCTTGTTGACAATGCTTGCATAAAGTGTTGATCAGTTTCGTGATTTGGGGAATTTCTCTAAATTCTTCTCCTTTGCTGACTTTGACAAGGTTATAAAAAGGTATGTGACCCATTATTTTGTTCCATATCCAACTTTCATCTTCCTTTCCTAGAAAACACTTTTCATTTCCAATTTCACTTAACATATATATGTTGCTTGAAGTTCACGTAGCTATAGCAATCAATTTTCGTGAACCTTCTTTTCTTATCTCTCAATTTTTTGAATACAAAGTAACTTTATGACCTTGGTAACACATTTGAATCACACTTACAAGATTAAGTTTCATATATTTTACCAGTAGAAAATTTTATTCCTTTGTATTCGTCTTCCCAATTCTTACTGTGCATTTTCCAATGATTTTGGTTGAATCATCATTTTCGAAGGAGACTAATCCATCTCTTTCCTTTCGTAATGTAAGAAACTTGTCTCTATAACCTATCATGTGTTTTGAACACCCACTGTCAACATACCAACCATGTTTCTTCTTCTTAGATTGTAGAGAATGTGCATTCTTCATTTCTATATTGATCTTGCTTTCTTATCCATGTCCTTTTCTGAGGTTCATGTCTGTGACTGTTTTTATTCTGTTTCATTTCTCTAGGAGGGACTTTCATTCTGCAATCTTTGGCCATGTGTCCAAAATTTTTACATTTGTAACATTCCATTTCAGTGCTCAAAGATTCAAACCTATTGTAACTTCTTCTCTGTGTTTCACTAGGCCTTCTTGATTTGAATTTAGAAAGTTCTTAAAGGAAAGATTCCTTTCCAAATTAGTCATTCTATTTTTTCCTTATGTTTCCCTTTTTCTTTATGTTTCCCCTTTTTCCCTTAGTTTCCTAATTCTTTTAAATTTCCCTCTTTCCCTTTTTATCTAAAACTCAAATTAGCAGGTGTAGGAAATTACCTCTTTCCCCTTTTTCTTTTTAACTAATAAATTTTTAATTAGCATAAGTAACAAAACAACTATTTCCCTTTTTGTTAAAAATGTAATCCCCAAAGTAATTTGATTTTTTTTAAATTAAATGAATGGATTACCCCTTTCTTGTCACATGTTTAATGATGGTTATCGATATTATTTATTTATTTTAATATATAT
>CBVK0102158817.1:0-12977 GCA_900067695.1 Picea abies
TAAAACCAAAACCTCAAAATCAACCATCAAATTGAAAAGTACTACTATCGGTAGCATCCATTCTAAAATTGGGGTATGAAAATGACACAATTTTATAATGTGGTAAAGAAATCATCATTACTGTAAAAAAAAATCATAAAATAAATCTTTAAATATTTACTTTTTAAATGTTATTATCACACAAAGCACAAAGAAATACATAATGCCATGAAAATATCACAATATATTTTAAAAATTCAACCTCACTTTTTCATAATTTTTTACTTTTAATAATAAAAAAGTAAATACAAGTTACATTGAATAAAATATAAATAATTTCTTAAAAGTATTGTTATATTGACCATATTCAAAACATATGAGATAAGAAATTTTATGACCTAACAAAATGGTGAAAACCAAAGAAAATGAAAAAAGTTTAAAATTTCCCCGGAAAACGATAATTTTAAAAACAAAAATACTTTTTTTTTTTTGTTAAAAAGAAGAGCAAAAAAATCCCTTCAAACTTATTAAAAAAAAAAGTTGAAATAATCAAAATTCAATAAAATATTTAAAAAAAAAATCTAAAATAAAAAAAAAAATAACAAAAACATTAATATTCCCTAAGCTACAAATTTATTTAAATATTTTTTTTGAAAATAAATATGTAACTATATAACATTGTTAATAATGTTACAATGTTATAATATAACATTGTTATAATATAACAATGTTATATTATAACAAAGTTATAATATCGATGGGACTTGGGTCAACTCATGGGAAGGCTAACTTATGTCTAACATCGTCCCAGCCCCTCTCGGGCCTCGCCGAGGGCCCACAAATATTATAAATATTATAACTCTATTATAATATAACATTATTATATTATAACAATGTTATAATATAACAATCTTATATTATAACATTGTTACATTATAACAATGTTACATTATAACATTGTTTATGTTTTTAAAGATATTTATGAATTGTTTTTTGTGTAAATTTTATTTTTTAAGGCTTTTGATATAAATTTTAATATTTTGTTTTAATTTTAAGGTTTTTCAACTTATTTTTGTTATTTTTTATTTAAATTTTGTATTAAAAATTTTATTTTAAGTTTTTTAATTGGATTTTTGTGTATATGTTTTTAATTTTTTGGGATTTGTCTTGGCTATAATTTTTTTTTTATCTTTTTTTTTAATTTTTTTCTTAAGGTTTATAATTAAGTGGAAATCTTATGTATTAGAAAATTTAAAATATCAAAAAACCACATAAAAATGAAGTGGGGTGCTACCGATAGCACCATTTTTAAAAACGGGATAAAAAATTTGACCCCCCAAAAAACAAAAACTCTGTAAAGTTCTCGTTAAGTTGGTAACTATATTATATTAGGATGGGTAAGATTATGCTGTCGGATTTTCTTGACTGATTTTTATTGTGGGAGTTGGAATATCTAGCTCGGATAGAGAGTGGTAGCTCGACCTTGCGAGGCGAGTTGGGAGCTAGTTTTCTCTGGCTTGTATGTGTGGCCCTTTTGTGGTTTGGGGGATCAGGGGAAAAAAGAGTACCTCTAACATTGGTTGGGAGATACCGATGAAATCTCAACAGTTAGCAAGAAGGCGCTTGATAGAGTGCGAGCGTGGTACAACCACCTCGGATTCTCTACCTTCGGATACGGTACACATGTGTAAAATTTTGCAGTCTGTACATTGAATTAAGAAAATTGTTCAGTTTATTAAGAGAAGTTATGGTTATGATTGTATGTTTAACACTCGCTGCCGTGAGTGGCTTCTTGCTTGACGTTCTTAATCCTCCCTGAAACCTTTCTTCCCAAGACATTCAGTCCGTAGACTCATCGATTTCACTAGTGCGACTGGATTTTTTTTAACTGCCTCGACGATCTTACCTTGTCTCACTTTTTAGCTGTGATTAAACCCTTGTGTTTTGAGCAAAAAATTCACCCAGTCATGGAGTTGCTGCCCCCAACGATTTTATTTTGTTGCCTCTATTTTCTTGAGGGAGTTAACCCAACCCTGGGGAAAATTTCACCCCGCATGATGATCTAGCGTTTCTTGGCGAAGACGGGTTTCTTCCTCCTCAATCCGCTCAGATGCATGTAGTTGTTGTTGATATTTCAACACGACAAACATGCAAGCCAGAGAGTGTGAGAGAGGGAAGGCTATCTTTCGTTGATCTTTTTACACAAAAAAGACTTGTGACTGCCTGCGTTTTGTTTTAACATTCCTTTGACTTAATTCTTCCGCAGGTAAGGCGCTTTTAGTTTTCATTTCGGAAGCCTGTCATACCATTTTCTTTTGCGAATTCGTATCTTGTTTTTTTCCTTAAATGGAGCAAGTCGTGGCCTTCAGCGCGTTGAGTTTGGATGGCCTGTGTTTTATCTCTGCTAAAATTTTTTATTATTTCCCTGCTCGGCGATTCATTTCGTCTCTGCTCAGCGCATATACAGTCTTTCCCTCAACATGTAATCTGCCCAACAATACCTTACTCGTTCTCTGCGTTTTTTTGAGGGCGAACTCTTACATGAGTCCCTGCGTTTTTCTTTTATTTCTTCTTTCGGGCACAACCTTCACCGACACCCTTGCTCCAGCGCTGTCAGAATTTGGGGATGCTAGGGGCGCCCACATCTTTCTCACTCCAGAGACTATTTTCGGTCCAGCCCTGTGCTTCTTCCTTTTGCTCAGGAAATCGTTTGTCTTCTGTAGTTGATGGGCAGTGAAATCGCTCTGCCCTTTCCTCGGCAAAAATCCATTTTATTTCTATGCCCTGTGCTTCTTCCTCTTTCTCAGGAAATCTCTATGCCCTGTGCTTCTTCCTCTTTCTCAGGAAATCGTTTGTCTTCTGCAGTTGATGGGAAGCGAAATCGCTCTTCCCTTTCCTCCCGTTTTCTCAGTAAAAATCTATTTTATTTCCGTGCTCCGCGATCCCTCCCTTGCTTAGCGAAATTACAACTCTCTGCCACAATTTCCGCTGGGTTGCACACAACTATTTTCCCTTACCACGAATTTACTCCCACCGTGCAAGCCAACCACTTTTCTGCCACGTTTTTATCCTTTACAGGTGGCCGAAGTTAATTATGCTGTCAATTTATTTTTCAGCTTTTTCTTCCTGATTTGACGGAGATCCACACGTTTTTTTTTAACCCAGCGCTAATCCAGAAATGAAGAGTGGAAGGACATAAGCCACCTCACCCAATTCGCACCTTGCCCAAGGATTGAGAGATTTCCTAAGTCGCCCTTTCCGAATTCAGAACCTTACAAGGATTAATTAAGATATTAATTGACCTAAGCTTTATTTTACAACGTAACTGTAAATTCTTATATTAGTGTGTTGGGGAGGAAGAGAATAAAAGAAGGTACCCTAACCCTTGTATTTACAACTACACACATCTCTGATTGAATGTAATCCTTCAATCAGGGGTAGTAAGTCTTATTTATCCATTTCACGATGCTTATCACAATCGCTTCCACCCTATCTTATGTTTAGGAATTTAAGGATGCTCCTTCCGTAACACACTTAGTAAGTTGGTTTAATTTCATATTTACGTGTAAGGGGTATTGGTATTAATGTACTATTTGGTTGCTTGAATCTGGATGTCTGTCTACTTAATTTTTTTGTTTGGTCGTAAAAACAACTTGACCCTTTTTTATCTATTGTTACGATGATCTCCTTAGGATGCCCTTCCTTGGGATGTGAACGGGTGATTAATTCTTGTTGAGCACCTTGATTGGGAGGAGACTATTTTTTTAAGTTAGTAGGCTTTTAGATTTCTTGCCCCCTCGTAAATAAAGTGGAGTACTCTGGTACCTTTAGAATTTGCTGGCATATGATTAATTAAGTGAATGTATGATTGGTTTCAGATCGATTTATTTCACTTCATGTAATTGAACTCGGTGATTAACTTGCGCCACGGAATAAACCTGTTGAACTCCTCGCGCCTTGATATTATTGGGGTTAGATTTCTTGCGCCTTGACTTGATTGTTGATGTATGATTTATTTAATTAATTAGATTACTAACACGCTTGAAGTTAATGTCTATCTATGATTTATTTAATGCATTAGAAAACTTGCGCACCTTGAAAAATAATGTGGACGCAGGATGGATAATGATAATGATTACCTTGCGCCATTAAATTATCAATGTATGATGTGTTAATAACCAAGATTTTACCATGCGCCTTCACTATTGAGGATGCCCGATCGAATTAAATTTTGGTCACTAATGCGCCTTTAATCATGTAAATGTACGATGTTTATATTCTCTAGTAGGAAGGTAGAATGGGTAGCACAATGACCCTTCAACGTCGATGATTGACTAGTTAAATTACTAGAACCGTTGGGTGCACAAATTTTTATTATAATAAGTGATGAATATATATTAAACCTCTTGTGCGTAACAACAAATTAAGGCAAGGAGTGGTTGTTTAGTCCTAGGACCACTTGCGTTATGAAGGTTTTCCTTATGTTTATTTAACTTTTTTTTAACGCCTTTAAATTGTCCATGTTGATGGTTTAATAACTAGATACTCTTTCACCCTCTATTGTGTCCTTATATGATTGATATAGGATTTAATTCTCTTATGCCTTGGAATTTTAAGTTACTTGTGTTGGTTTTTAGAATTCCATGGTGCCTTGATGATCTTTGGATAATGTGTCTAATGTCGGTATTAATTGTGGTGTGTAGTTCCTAACACATAGAAAAATAAATAAATAAATAAAAATTTACCTGTCGTATTGTCGTTTTTGTTGTCGTAATGGTGAAGTCACTACATAGCCTCATATCCCTCTAGTTATGAAACTTCTTCTTTATTGAAATTCTCTAGATCACGTTCTTCTAGGAGGAAGGATACTCTGAACCTCCAGGCTCTAAAGTTGTCATCTACCTCCAACTTCTCATCAATCTTGGTTCTGGTAGTCATCCTACCCCTAAATCACAAACTCTGGATTATGAAGTTCTAATCCAAGGAAAAGATACGCTCCACTAGGGTGCACTTGTTGGTTCCATTTCCTTGTCCGGAAACCACTCCTATCAAGACAAATGACTCTTTTTGTCACATAGATCTGCAAACCATCATCTATTCAGGCCTGCTCTGATACCATGCTATAATTTTAGAAGTTACAGTTATCTTCTTTAACATTCACAAAAAAATTCATGTAATAGGATCATTGACAGATAAAAAATCACAGAACACAAGTTATATGTTGGGAAACCCTCGTGGGGGAGAAAACCCAGCAACAAATTCTTCAGTATAGATTCCTTCAACCAGTGGAATGTTTTTTGTGCATGTTGGTGACATTGAAAATGATTTGGAAGCCTTTGTAATGGTGAGAATCTATATTTGTAATTTACCATTCTTGGATTCATTAAATTTAACATACATATTGACCCTAACAAGCTCAATATGAGAAAGAAGTTATTTTTTTCGAGTTCGTGACTCTAGCAAATGACAAGGGAAGGACGAAGATCCAAGACAAAGACTAAACAAAATGTTGAATATCTAGACAAGAACACCAAGAAAGTGTGTTATTGTAGAGGAGGAAGAAGGTATTATTGTGATATGTATTATTATTTCTTGTTGAAGTTTTGTATCCCTATGTGGCAATACTTTTTGATGTAAAAGTCATTCTTGAGTCTTATTGGTAAAGTGCATTGTAGCTAAAAGAAAAATATGACTACATGTTTCATATCCTCTTGTTGTTTCTTGATGAAATACTATTTGATGATTGTTGTTCTATAAGTCCTCATTCACAGGTGCATAAAGAATGTAAAATTGACTTGGATACATCCTATATCTGGACTATTTTCCTAGAGAACTATCGAGAACCATGGTTGGGTACCTAGGTGTATCGATAGATGTAAATATTTCCATAGGACGACCAATTAATTAATATTTATAGTTAGGTTGATCTTAGGCCCTTTTAATGTACCTAGATACATGCTTAACCACATTACTATATTTCCTACTCTATACACGCTGTACATTTCAGAATTCTTTCATCCTGGCTCATATTTATCTCTAATACCAAAATTAACCCTTGAATATGAATGAATATGCATACTTTCATTTTATTCATCTCATAGGTAATCATGCAAATGAACATCCATGTAGGCACACATATGCATAAGCATATTATTCAAAACATCATGTAAATAAAAACATATACACATTATACATCAGAAATATAAAAAAACACTTATCTTTTGATAAATCACCAATTGTCCACAGACTTCAAAATTTTTACCCCAGAATAGACATCAATGCTCCAATTATATCTACAATAGGTCACCCCCATTATGTGGCTATGAATCCCCTATATAAAATGATTCCTAATCCAAGCTCAGGTCTCATAGACAATGTAGTTATTCTCTATTTAAGGTACCAAACTCCAGTAGCAATTCCAACATACAACCTCTCATGCCCCATCAACCTTCACAACCCAAGGAAGTGTACCCCTTTCTCGACATTGCAATCCGTGAGTATGTCCCACTTCATTTCTAGGGCTCTATTATAGGCCATCTAATATGTCTCAAAGCTCTATGGCTATAGAAAATCCAACTGCACTCAGGAGTCTGTAGGTACCCTCTAGTATTCACACCCTAGGAAACCACCCAAACGATTCTCACTCCAGAGCTCTATCATTCCTCAAGGAAACCTAATGAGAATTGTTCACTGAAATCCCAATAGAATTAACCCAGAGTTCAAAGTATTCATAGATAGAACAAGGTTACAACTATTTCATATCTAAACCTCAACTTAGTGCAACAATAACAACCAAGAAACAACTCAACAATGATACATATTAGCTCAACAAGGTAAATAGGTAAACATGTATATATATATGGTATATTAGGGTTTAGTAGTATAGATGAGGTACAATGGGTAAGAATAAATGGAATAATCGCCTTCAATTAGAAAATATCTCTTATATATCCACGTCACCCTTTTGACAAGTGGCACTCAAGGAATTCCTCTACCACCACTTGGGAAATTTATCCCATTACTTGGGAACACATGATATAACCATGAAAATAAGACTTGGGACTTAGGAATATATTATTATGTTCTTGGCTTAACTTTGTTTCTCTAATTCCTTGCCCCCCTTCCCCTCTCATGGAGTCCTACCCCCCAATACTATTTCTTCCAACTTAGTCTGTAGCAGTGATGTGTTTTATTAATCAATTGTATGTACAAATTACAATACAAACTCTCTGACCTCTAGCCCCAAAAAATTACAAACACTTTCACTTTCCTTCCTCTTTCACTTTCAATTTCACTTTCCTTCCTCTTATAAGTACATATGAATCTCTCCTTCCTATTTCACTTTACAATAATTTAACTAAGTTTTAAAATGATTTACATGTTACTATAATTTTGTTCAAATTATTAACTTTTTCTTGTCTTATAGCTTAATGTGCGATATTTGATCATACGAGAAGAATGTGATTTTTTATCATATTGGTCATTATAAGGTAGAGTTTTTCTCTAAAAGATAAGTTTGTTTCTAAGCTTAGGGAGGTTTCAAATATAGTTGGATTCCAGATATTCTCTCAAACTAATTTTCTCTTATTCTAGTGTGTGGTTGAGATACTCTCTGAACAATTTGTTAATGTGCTAATATAGTGTGTCTATCTTAAGGAAAGGTTTGATGTATTTATATGTGTACAATGATTTTTTGAATATATCACTCAATCCCATTTTTGTATGTGAGAACCGAGTCTACTCTCCCATTTGTCTAGATGGTATTAGAGGTGGTACATGCTTGAATCTTTCATGAGAGGTCCATGATCATGGAATTTAAATGTTTCTAATCCTTTGCATATATATGATTATCATAGATAGATTATCTTGTGTGTTTTTAAGTTCTTGTATGTTGTATAATGTGTTCCTCCTTAGTGCTATGGTGTCTTTTTAGTGTCTTTGCTTCCTATTTCTAAAAGAGAAAAATTGTGTTGCTTGATGTGTGGAGGATTTGTGTGATACCTATTGTGCATCGATATTCTAGAGGGAGGAGAATATTTTCTTATCCATCAATGTGGGATATAAATAAGAAAATATATGTTTAAAGAGAAATTATAACACAAGAGAGCCATGGATATTGAACGTGCATCTATGAAAGAGAACACATCTCTTTTCATCCAAGAAACATGGGAATATGATGTGAGGGGGGATTCCTAGGATTTATGAATGGTGAGGGTGAACTTCAATGTATATTTTAAAAGGATTTAGGAGATCATGTTGACATGGCATGTCCGTGTGTCAACGATGGTCCTCATCAGCATTATCATTACAGTCATATGAATTATTAACAAAAAGATAGTGTTTTTATAATTATATCCATAGGTGAAGATCTTGTATGCAAGTATTAAGTAACTTAGAATACCAACAAAAATGAGAAAGAAGAAACATTTATTTTCTAGTGAGTTTCATTTATGGAAAAATTTGTGTATGTTGGGAAATTGGTTGGAATAATTCTAGTAATGGTTGTTGTGTACTATGTGAAGCAAAGCAGTGAAGCCATAAAGGTGAAGTTGTTGAAGAAGAAACCATTGGAATCATTTGAATAGGGTTGAAGCCATAAAGGTGAAGTTGTTGAAGAAGAAACCATTGGAATCGTTTGAATAGGGTTGTTGTTCCATGTTTTGAATAGTTTTATTTTATTTTATTTTCTTTATTATCTCACATTGGAAGAGTGAGGTCAATTTCACTTCATGAGTGTTGATGGAAGAGTGAGGTTATTAGATTCATTAAATTTAACAGGCATGTTTTGAATAGTTTTATTTTATTTTATTTTCTTTATTATCTCACATAGGAAGAGTGAGGTCAATTTCACTTCATGAGTGTTGATGGAAGAGTGAGGTTATTGGATTCATTAAATTTAACAGGCATATTGAGCCTCACAAGTTCAATATGAGAAATAATTTATTTTATTAGAATTCATGACACTAACAAAATAAAAGGCAACCATGAAGATCCAAGACAATTACTAAACAAAATGTTGAATATCTAGATAAAGACACCAAGTGTTTGCATGATTGCAGAGGAGGAGGAAGGTATTCTTTTCATATGTATTATTATCTATTGTTTATGTTTTATATCCCTATGTGGTATTACATGCATTGTAGCTAAAAGAAAAATATAGATACATGTTTCATCTCCTTTAGTTGTTTCTTGATGAAACACTATTTGATTATTGTTGTTCTATAGATCCTTATTTGTAAGTGAATAAAGAATGTAATATTTACTAGGATACATCTTATATAAATACTATTTTCCTATGGTACAATTATAAGAAAGTTCATATTGCACCCAATTTTTCATCGAAAAAGGTCTCCAATTCATGAACTGAAATATATTGAATTCCGACGTTATTTTAGGTGCTAATTGCCTCTTTTGTTGTAGTGTATAATTTTGTTCAAATTATTAATGTTTTATTGTCTTATAGTTTAATGTGTGATATTTGATCATACGAGAAAAATGTGGTTTTTTATCATATTGGTAATTATAAGGTAGAGTTTTTCTCTAAAAGATAATTTTGTTTCTAAGTTTAAGGAGGTATAAAATATAGTTGGATATGAGAGATTCTCTCCAACTAGTTGTATTCTATTCTAGTGTGTGCTTGAGCTACTCTGTCAACTGTTTTTTAATGTGCTAATGTAGTGTGTCAATCGTAAGGAAATGTTTAATATATTTATATGTGTACAATTATTTTTTGAATATATCACTCAATACCATTTTTGTATGTGAAAACCAAGTCTACTCTCCCATTTGTCTAGATGGTATAAGAGGTGGTACATGCCTGAATCTCTCATGAGAGGTCCATGATCATGGAATTTCAATGTTTCTAATCCTTTTAATATATATGATTAGCATAGAGAGATTATCTTGTGTGTTTGTAAGTGATATTATGTTGTAGAATATGTTCCTCCTTAGTGCTATGGTGTCTTTGTAGTGTCTTTGCTTATAATTTCTAAAACATAAAAATTGAGTTTCTTGATGTGTGGAGGATTTGTGTGATACCTATTGTGCATTGATCTTCTATAGGGAGGATAATGTTATCTTGCGCGTGAATGTGGGATCTAAATAAGAAAAGATAGGTTGAAAGATAAAATATAACAAAAGGGCGCCATGGATATTGAACATGCATCATTGAAAGAGGGCACATCTCCTTTCATCCAAGAAACATGGGAATATGATGTGATTTTCATTCTCGTCAAGGGGGGCACTGGGATTCATGAATAGTAAGGGGGGACTTCATTGTATATTTTACGATAATTTTGGAGATCATGCTGACATGGCATGTCATTGTTTCAATGATCACCCTCATCTGAATTGTCATTGAAATCCTATGAATTATTAACAATAAGATATTTCTTTCATCATTCTATCCATAGGTGAAGAGATTATATGGAAATATGAAGTAACTTAGAATACCAAAAAAAACGAGAAAGAAAAAACACTTATTTTCTAGTGAATTTCATTTATGGATAAATTTGTGTATGTTGGGAAATTAATTGGCATAATTCTAGTAATGGTTGTTGTGTACCATGTGAAGCAAAGAAGTGAAGCCACAAAGGTTCAGTTTTTAAAGAAGAAACCATAGGAATCGTTTGTATAGGGTTGTTGTGCCATGGTTTGAATAGTTCTATTTTATTTTTTATTCTTTATTATTTCACATTGGAAGAGTGAGGTCAATTTCACTTTATGAGTGTTGATGCATGGAAAATATGGCATGAAATATGTTTCTTCTAGCCATCTTAAAATTGTGAAATGGATGGAGACATTTTATTTTGTAAATCAAATGTTGGAGTATGGGAATTGTTGGCATGTGCTTGGTGAGAGAAAGCTTAAATTTTTGGATATGTTGTTTGTGCATGTTAGTGAAAATGAAAATGGTTTGGAATGCTCGGTAATGGTGAGACTCTATATTTGCAATTTACAATTTTTTGATTCATTAAATTTAACAGACATATTGATCCTCACCAACTCAATATGAAAAATAAGTTGTTTTATTAGAATTCATGATTCTAAGAAATCACAAGGCAATCATAAAGATCCAAGACAAAGATAAACAAAATGTTGAAGATCTAGATAAAGACACTAGGTGTGTGAATGCTTTTCTAGGAGGAAGAAGGTATTCTTTTCATATGTATTATTATCTCTTGTTTATGTTTTATAGCCCTATGTGGTAATACTTTTTGATGTAAAATTCATTCTTGAGTCTTATTGGTAAAGAGCATTATAGCTAAAAGGAAAATATAGCTACATGTTTAATCTCTTTCATCTCTTCTATTTGTTTCTTGATGAAATACTATTTGATTATTGTTATTGTATAGGTCCTCATTTGTAGGTACATAAAGAATGTAATATTAACTAGGATGCATCCTATATCAAGACTATTTTACTAGATAACTATTGAGAACCATGGTTGGGTACATATGTGTCTCACTAGATGGAAATATGTCCATAGGATGACCAATTTCTTAGTATTTATAATCAGGTTGATGTTAGGCCCTTTTAATGTACCTAGCTACATGCTTAGAAAAATCACAAGTCATAGTCTGTACACACTATACATTTCAAAATTCTTTCAACATAGTTCATATTTATTTCTAATACCAAAATTAACCCCTTAATATAAATGAATATGCATAATATCATGTTATCGATCTCATAGGTAATCATACAAATGAGCACTAATCTAGGAACATAGATACATAAGTATTTTATTAAAAGCATCATGTAAATAAAAACATAGACACATTAAACATGAGAAATATAACAGAACACTTATATTTTGATATATCAACAACTTTATATAGACCTAAAATGTTTCACCTAGCCATAGCCATCATTGCTCCAATTCTCTCAACAATAGGTCACCCCCATGCTAGAGATATGATTCTACTAGAGAAAAGGATTCCTTAGCCAAGCTAAGGTCTCATAGACAATGTAGTTATTCTCGAGTTAAGGAACCAAACTCTAGTACCAATTCCAACTTACAACCTCTCAGTCCCCATCAACCTTAACAACCCAAGGAGGTTTACCTCCTTATGCACACTGCAATCCTTCAATATCTCCCACTTTACTTCTAGGGATATATTATAAGACATTGAATATGTCTCATATCCATATGTCTCTATAAAATGCAATTTCACTCAGGAGTCTTGAGGCACCCTCTAGGATTCACACCTTGGGAAACCACCCAAACAATTCTCACTCCAGGGCTCTAGCCTTCCTTAAAGAAGCCTAATGATAATTGTGCAATGAATTCCAAATATAATTAACCTATATTTCAAATTATTCATAGACAGAAGAAAGTAACAAATATTTCCCATCTAACCCTCAATTCAGTGTTGTAGAACAACCAAGAAACAACTCAACAATGATACATATGATCTTAGAAGGGTAAATTGGTACACATATACATATATGGTATAGTAAATTGTAGTAGTATAGATGAGGTACAGTGGGTAAGAATGAATCGAATAATCCCCTTCCATTAGAAAATAATTCTTATATATGCATGTCACCCTTTTGACAAGTGACACTCAAGGAATTATTCTTCCATCACTTCGAAAATTCATCCCATTACATGGGTACATAGCATATAATTATGAAAATAATACTTGGGACTTAGGAATATAATATTGTGTTCCTTTTCCTAGCTCCCTTTGTTTAATCTTGTATCCTCCTTTCCCTCTTGTGGAGTCCTTACCGCCATACTATTTTTTCCAACTTGGTCTGTAGCAATGATGTATTTTATTAATTAGCTATATGTACTAATTACAATACATGCTATCTGACCTTTTATCATCACATACACTCTAGCCCAAAAACATTACAGGAACTTTGGCCTAAAACCATATTGGCTCAATATCCTATATAATATATGTACATATACAATTAAAACCCTGGGGTCAAACTAGGGGTATTACAACCCTAAAGTACAATAGGTTCCCAATCAATCTATGTTGTAC
>CBVK0102158829.1:0-15917 GCA_900067695.1 Picea abies
AGTGTTCTTCATACCCTATTTCAATTACTCTGTCTGATCATTGATTTCTAAAAGCACTATCTTATTCGAATGCATGATAAGTTTTTCTTCTCATTAGCTATTGAGTTATCCCATTGTTCCAAGCATACCAACTTTACCTAATTCTTGAGTTACCAAGCATCTTTGGCCTACAACCCCAAAGAGTTTCTTGGAGTGATAACACACGTCACCCTAGATGATGTCAGTGAGCCACGTCAACCCTAGACAAACAACCTTCTAACGTCCTTTATATTTCACGGTCAATATCTATCCACATAGATCCATATATCCATAGCTCTCATTGCTTTGCAACTCTGGGATTCAAATATTATCAACACACCACATCTCAAATCCCCCGAAGTGTCAAGTATCTGGACTATAGGATTTGGCACCACACATCCCCTACCTATCAATGACTGAGATTTACTCTGCCATTTGCGACTTCAATATTCTTCACACATTGAGGACTCTCATCCAAGTTCCTTCAGAGTTCCAAGTCTATGGACTATAGGATATCCTACCACGTATCCTCTCATCCAATGACTCAGGTCCAACGAACGACATTTGACGAGGGACAAGGGGGGCACATGTCTCTCCCATAACGTGTCATGGTTGGTTGGGTAGTTAAGAGGGTTTCTCAATGGAGTCCTTAGATCGACAGTTGAGAAGGATCCCAAGGGATCGGAGGATCGAAGATCCACGTCACTCCATGAATTCGACATTCATAGGTTTAGTTGTGTAGTCACCAGTTTTATCCTAGAGTAGGTCAGCGTCGAACTGACCACCATATAAATCGAATGGTCATGAGTGGTCCCAAAGTCCCTTCATATTGATGGCTCTCATTACATCATGGGTTTGGCATTTGGGTTTTCTGAAGCTACAACAACTCCATTCTCCCAAAATGGGACTTCGACGAAGTACCATACGCGAAACCCTCCATTGGTTGATTGGATGGTCAAGAAGGGTCCTCAACGGACTCCCTATATCAACGACTCACAACATTTTGTAACTCCGACATTCGTAGGTTTTGGGGTTGCAACACCTTTTTTCTCCCAAAGCGGTCAACTCCAGATTGACTACAACGTAGATCTAACGGTTGGGAGAGTTCTTGGGAATCCTGGAAGTTTTTGTAGTTGTGAAGTTGTGGCTTCCTGAAGTTTTGAACTCCCAAAGCCCCAAAGATAATACAAACTTAGAACCATTCTGACTAGTGCAAGGTTCCTAGACCTTAGTCATTTGGGTCCTCTGAAAATCCTCGTGGCTACACGTTTAACTCTTGGCTGGGAATTTGTTAAGGTCGTGGGAATGATCCCTTGGTCACATAGGTGAAAGGTCTGAAGGGTATGGCCCTCAGTTGCATTCTGCAAGTGTTATACCTCCTAAGTTTGCAAATACTTCAAATGATGTGTGGGAATACCCCTCACGCTTCTCCCAAATTTTTATAACTTAAAGAGTTCTTAATCCCTTCACATATTTCTAAGTTTTTGCACACCTTCACACTACCTCTCCTTATCTTAACAAATCCCTTTCTCAGGAGATTCAAATGACTAGAAGTGTAAATATGCACATATGAAAATTGGGCCTATGGTTAGAAAAATCATAGTTATTTTCATTTAATTAGAGCCACTACAAGAGGCTCTAGTACTTACGTACAAATCATATTCTACCATACAGGTCCTTAATTTCTAAAATATATGATCAGACGAAGTGAAGAGAAACACAGTCAAGTCATCAAACAAACATGCACATCCTTGAAACATTCACAGGATATTCAACCTTATTTTACTATCACAGTTTAGTTTTGCAGGGTATGAGAATACTTATCTATTACAAGATGCAACCAACCAACCGACTGTGGGTGTCCACCTTTCCACCCAACCATAGGTTCAGAGGCATTCATTCTTAGCACTCTGGCCACCCCCGTGCCAAGCCATGATATCACTAGGGAACCTTTTCATTTTCTCAAAGGTTCTTTATCTATCATAGCCTCTGCGAGGTTTATCAGAGGCTTCCTCAGCATCAAGCTCACGACCTTCTACTCAGGTCCTGATTTCTACAATTTCTCCTAGATCGTTTTTCTTGTTCTTTCCTTTTAACCATAACAAATTAAATCCTTATGTTCTTCTTCTGCGTTGGAGAACCTCACACGCTCCTCCTCTTTCTCTTGCATATCCAGTTTACACCTTCCCTCCCCGGCGTGGTCTCCTTCTTGTCTACCTTCGTGTGTATTATTTCACGCATTTTTCCTCACCAGGAAGGTTCTAGACCTGTTCTTTTCCTTTTTTCAAAAGAAACTTGGGCCAGTCTGGGCCTATAGGAAAACTACACTCTGTGGTACTTCAGGCTGATAGTTTTTTGTCTCCTTAGCCATAATATCCATGCTTCCATTCATGGGGGTAGTTGATTTTTCAACCACCAGTCCTTCTTTCATTAACTGATTTTTCCTTGGGATCAGGATGAGGCTTATTATTTTAACAAAGAGAATTTGGGTCATTTTTAACATAATGCACCTTCTCTATTGTTTCCTCACTCTTTCCTCTAGTGATATCATGGCTAGTACTTTAAGGCTTCACCCCCACAGTCAGTTATTTAAAATCTAAACAATAATACATTTACATTGTTCCCATGCCATAGCATGGTGATCATAATTAATGATTTATTACAAGTTGGGGGAAATAGGGGTGTTACACTTCTCCTTGGTGCCCTTAAAGGTTAATTTGAGTGAGAAGGTGTTGGGGAAACTTCTTAGATATAGTTGGTATTTAAAGGTTACTTCATCTCTCAAGGAGGGAGTCAGTTAGAGTCAAAGTTTGAAGGATATAGCCTTGAAGCAGATGGATCGTTGAGATACCAGGGAAGGATATACATCCCCGAATGTGGGGATATTCAAAGCATCATACTCAAGGAAGACCATAGAGAACTTTATTGTGCACATGCGGGTGTGAAGAAAATGTATGCAAATATGAAGAAGATTTTCTTCTAGGAAATCATGAAGCATGATGTAGTCCATTTCATTGCAAAGTTTCTTGAGTGTCAGCAAGTGAAGGATGATCATCACCACCCAGAAGTTCTCTTAAAACTGCATGATGTCCTTATGTCGAAGTGAGAAGTAATTTATATGGATTTCGTTGTGGGTTTTCCACTCACATCACAAAGGCACATTGACATTCTTGTTATAGTTGATAAGTTGACCAAGAGTTCTCATTTTATTCTAGTAATAGACGCTTATGATGTCACATATGTGGCGCATGTTTTTATAAGTGAAATTATACATCTGCATGGGCTACCCAAGAAGATCATTTCAGATAGGGTCTCTTAGTTTACCTCTAGGTTTTAGACAAGTTTGCAGTCAACATTAGAGACTTGGCTGAAAGTGGGCATAGTTTGTCCTCCTAAAATGGATGGGAAAATTGAAAGAGTAAATCATGTTATGGAGGAAATGCTCAGGATGTATGTTATGGATAATTAAACCCATTGGGAGAAGTACCTACCTTTGGTAGAGTTCTCCTAGAATAAAAGTTTTCATAACTCAATTGGAATGTCTCCTTATCAAGCTATGTATGGAAGGCCATGCAAGACACCATTGATTTGGGAAAGATTAGAAGACTGAGTGATAGTAGGGCCAGACTTGATTCAAGAAATGGAGGAGGAGGTGATTTAGATTAGACAACGATTAAAGGAGGTGCATGATAGAAATAAATTCATGTTGATGCACATAGGACTTACTAAAGTTATAAAGTGGAAGATCAGGTTTTTATTCGTATCAGACCTAATACGAGTACCATTTAGTTTGGAAAATGGAAAAATTAGTCACCTTGATTTATAGGACTATTTAAAATTCAAGAGAGAATTGGACCTGTTTCTTATTGCCTCATACTACCATCTCACTTGCATAAAAATCGTGATGTTTTTCATGTATCCGTTTAATGAAATTATGTTGTTGATGAATATCACAAACTAAATTGAAAGGAATTGCAGGCCTCAGATGCGGGAACCATCATGGTCAAACCCTTATGCATATTGAATAGTAGGGTCTAATAGCTCAGTAATCATTTGGTAGACCAAGTTAAGGTCCGATGGGACAAGTATATCCCAAGATATGCTACTTGGGAGGATGCAAAGACTTTACGATGAGATAATCCCTCACTTTTTTTACCACAACCTTGGGACTATGTTTCTCGAAGGTTGGGTGTATGCAATGCCACATTTTGACTTAGACAACTAGAATTACTTATGTCCTAGTTGTATCTTTATTTGATTTTTATTTGTGGAACACTATTAACTTGACACTTTAAATTTTGAACATATGGACGTATGTGAATGTAAATACTATAAATGTTTATCATTATGCAATTTATGATGGATATTATGCGACCTATTTATAGCTTGAAATTTTTGAAATTCAAAGATATTAGTATGTGGATACCGAGTTAATGATATGGTTAAATGCATTTACCTGTTAATAGTGTATGTATATGTGTGAGTTTGTGTTATAAACTAATCTACAAATTGATGGGTTGTTCAATAGCCAAAGAATGATGATAATAAATGGTTGATGTCATGAACATCGACCAAGAAATAATATGGTATGAATCATTGTATGTTAAATTATGTTGTTCTGAATGCATTGCTATGATATGTGGGAAAGTATATTTTTCAGGTAGCATGACTGCCTGAAACTAAATTTATGATGAAAAAATTCCCAGCAACACAGTGCCACCATATGTTCCATGATAGGGTGTTGATCCTAGTTCTATCAAGAGGGGTGGAGGCATTTCCCACTATGTATCCTCAGAAACCTGGATTCATGGGAGGATGGCGTTAGATCATGCTCCCCTAAACATGTGATGATAACTACCAGTTGCATATTGGGGAAGCTTGGTCAAGTTAGTTGACACTTCCGCTTACGTGTTCTATCTAGAGTTAGGTCAAAATAGTTGATGCCCCAGGATAGTCCAACAGAGGAAGGATAGGGATGGAATATGGAAGTAGGTTCTGAACCGCTCTTCCGATCTCACATTATGTTGTTCTGAATGCATTGCTATGATATGTGGGAAAGTATATTTTTCAGGTAGCATGACTGCCTGAAACTAAATTTATGATGAAAAAATTCCCAGCAACACAGTGCCACCATATGTTCCATGATAGGGTGTTGATCCTAGTTCTATCAAGAGGGGTGGAGGCATTTCCCACTATGTATCCTCAGAAACCTGGATTCATGGGAGGATGGCGTTAGATCATGCTCCCCTAAACATGTGATGATAACTACCAGTTGCATATTGGGGAAGCTTGGTCAAGTTAGTTGACACTTCCGCTTACGTGTTCTATCTAGAGTTAGGTCAAAATAGTTGATGCCCCAGGATAGTCCAACAGAGGAAGGATAGGGATGGAATATGGAAGTAGGTTAGGGAGGTAGGATGTTATAAGTAGTTGAGAGCATGTGTGGTTTTAATATTATAGCATAAGTGTCTGATTTTCTATTTTTTTCTCTAATTTTTTATATATATATAATGCTTAATTGAATTACAATTATCTAGGTAAATGTTGCTTTGTGCTAAATTATTATAATTGAAGGATTCTTCTAATATTGTAAATGGTTTATTTATTCATTATTAAGTTAATTTCATTGTTGATTGGATTGGAAGCATACATGAATTGCATTGGATGTGTTAATTATTGCCAATAGTACACACCTGAATTATGTATGTGCTAACAACGCATACATGCCTTACGCATGTACCCTAGTATTTATGAGTATATTAAATTAATGATGTTGTTTATTTGATCTAGATGTATGGATTATGTTATTATTATCCTTGTATTTTGAATTACTATAACTTCGAGACAACGTTTCTTGAAGGGTGGGTGTATGTAACAACCTAATTAGATTAATTAATAATTATAATAAAGTAATGTAATTCAGGTCATTAATGTATTAAAGTTAATTAATTAATCGAAATCATTACTTTAATTAACTCATTGTATGGTATGAATCATTGTATGTTAAATCATGTATGCTAAATAGTATGATATGGTATGGTATGAATCATTGTATGTTAAAATATGTTGTTCTAAATGCATTGCTATGATATGTGGGAAAGTACATGTTTTTCAGGTAGCGTGACTTCCTGAAACTGAATTTACGATGAAAAAATTCCCAGCAACATAGTGCCACTATATGTTCCATGATAGGGTGTTGATCCTAGTTCTATCACAAGGGGTGGAGGCATTTTCCAGTGTGTATCCTTTGAAACCTGGAGTCATGGGAGGATGGTGTTAGATCACGCTTCCCTAGACATGTGATGATGACTACCTGTTGCCTATTGGGGAATCTTGGTCAAGGTAGTTGACACTTGAGCTTACAAGTCTATTTGGAGTTAGGTCAATATAGTTGACGCTCCATGATAGTCCAATAGAGGATGGATAGGGATGGAATATGGAAGTAGGTTAGGGAGGCATGATGTTAGAAGTAGTTGAGAGCATGTGGGGTTTTAATATTATAGCATAAGTGTCTGATTTTTTGTTTGTTTCTCTAAAACAATTTTTATATAATGCTTAATTGAATTACAATTATCTAGGTAAATTTTGCTTTGTGCAAAATTATTATAATTGAAGGATTCTGCTAATATTGTAAATGGTTTATTTATTCATTATGAAGTTAATTGCATTATTGATTGGAATGGAAGCATACATGAATTTCATTGGATGTGTTAATTATTTCCAATAGTACAAACCCGAGTTATGTATGTGCTAGCTACGCATACATGCCTTGCACATGCACCCTAGTATTTATGAGTATATTAAATTAATGATGTTTCTTATCTGATCTAGATGTATGAATCATGTTATTTGTATTCTTGTATTGTGAATTACTATAACTTCGGGAAAATTTTTCTTGAAGGGTGGGTGTATATAACAACCCAATTAGATTAACTAATAATTATAATTAAGTAATGTAATTCAGGTTATTAATGTATTAAAGTTAATTAATTAATCGAAATCATTAATTTAACTAACTCAAGTAAATTGTTTAACTAATTAGAATTGATCACATTTGTTTATTAATAGATTAAATTATATAACAATGAAGGAACTTATTATTGATTGTATTACATGTGATGGGAAAGGTGGGAGGGATAAGGGTAGATGGGAATTTATAAGGGTAGATAGGAATTTATGAGGGATGGGGGGGAAGGAAGTCAAGGGGGAAAATTTGTGTCAGATTGGGGGATAAAGGTGGGGAGTTTGGTCATTTGGAGGGATTTGAGAGAGAAGGGGGGCAAAAAATCTTGGAGAAAGAAATTTGTTGGGAAATTCTAGTTTGCATACAAGTTGGCTGGTTGATGGCATTTTAGGTTTGGGGGGCATGAAATTTGATTTCCTAGAGCTAGGGAGTCGAAGAGGTTGTGTTCCTAGATGGATGAAAGGAAAATTTTTAGTTTGGAGGGAGTCAAGCAATTCAAATAGTGAGTTACATAAAATAGGAAACAACAAGGGACACTTCTTCTTCAAGAGGTGTTCCTTTTGCTAATTTACTAATTTTTTTGTGAATGAAAGTTAAACATATATATCTATATATTGGAAATGTGTTAGGTGACTACATGAATTGTGTAAATTGAGATTTTGAGATTTAATTGTTTAATTGCTAGAACTGAAACATAAAATAGATTTATTATAATGCAAACTTAAACATAAATTAGATGCCATGAAACATAATTTCAAAATCACTTATATATATATATATATATATATATATATATATATAATATATACTCTAGAATCTAGAATCTATAATCTAATCATATGAGAGAATCATTGTTGTCGGGTAAATACACCCTATATGAGTTACCTCCCTTAGGCTCTTCGTAGACCTAAGAAATAATAGAGATGCAAGCAACAAATTTTCCTATATCTAAATTATACATGAAAAGAATCTACGAGTTGATGGAATCAAAGGTTTACCCAGTGATCTAATGATTGTCCCTGCATGCTCCTTAATTGTTAGCTCTCTCGAAGATACCATTTTCTCTTTCCAACAATGATGTGCACCCAAAGAGACACATATAAACCTTTCACAAGATCAAATAAATCATGTATAAATGGATAATATATTTAATGACATAACATAAGAATGTAAATTCCCTATGAAGATTATAACAATTACATACAACCAAGTAAGGAGGAAAATCTTGTACATCTTCTATTAATGGAAAAATGGTTTACAACTTACAATCAAGGAAGTTGATGCGGTTCTTTCCCAATCTCTATAATCAAATTTCCAGAATAAGTTTTCTTTCTCCTTTCTCTCCCCCATTTCCCATGAGAGACCCTCAATATATAGGATAATAGAGATTAGATCAAAGGATAATCTAGATAAGATCTACATGTCCAAGATAATAAGCTTATTGAGGTTGAACAATGAAGAATCCATGGTTTAATATCATCTCACGAAACCAATCCTAAATAGGGAGTAACAGATCCGATCACCCCTTGCATTCTTGCAAGGAGCGACCAGTCTCCCTTTGCAAGATGACAACGAGTGACTGACACTTTTTTGTCACGAGCTGTAAAGGGACAACCAAAGACTAGGAAAAAAGGGACTACAAACTCAGGGGAAAAGTGGTATAATTAAGTGTTTAAACTACTAAACTCTAGATGATTCCCATCAGGTTATCAAGTGGAAAACAACTATATAAAAATCATCTCAATTATCGTCATCTATGTAAAATCAGATTTATGGCTTCATCCCCCTAGCCTACAAAGCACGCATCCAACAACAATGTTCAAATATTATGGTTGTGTAAGTGGGTCCATGTCCATCCAAATATATCTTCATTACCAAATGTGGCTTCTAGGAAAGGTTTTGCATCTCGACTTCTAGAATCACAAAGACTTCTAGGCAAGGTTTTGCATTGCCTCGTGCATGTGGTAAGTGTTGTTTCAACTATGACTAGCCCCACCCACAAATCCCAATGCCAACTTCCTTTTGAAAATATTTGCATACCATTCCCCCATCAACCAATTGGAACAAATATGATTATGGATCCTTCTTCTCTTTAGGAGCCATGAAAATTTTTATACCAAGAAAAACAAATTGCAAATAAAACCCTAGGATTTCTTAATTACTAGGAAAAAACATGAATTTTAAAGATATTACTAATTAGGGTTTAGAAACTAAAATGATATTCTACATACTTTCACAATCCTTCCAAATTAATAGAACAAGAGCTCACTAGGCGTCAGGACCGAGGATACAATTTGCACAATGAAAATACAAGAATATCAATTTGTCGGGCAAATATGTTCTTATAAGAAAAATGCATAGGGTGACATGATGACCATGCATTGAATATTACAAGGTGACAAGAGTGGGAATTAAGGTCGACTCAATCCCTCGAATGCGAAGAAATCCACTATGGGATTTGGAAAACTAAATGCATAACTAGAAAGTTGGTAACAAGAAAGTAAATCAACTTGAGAAAGTAATGAACTAGCGAGTGATGAACCGGAAAAAAGGATAAACAATTGTTAATATTTAAGTGATTATGACAAGTAGATATGTAATGTCGATTTAAAAGGTACTAACAGATTTTAACAACCCACATGATGACACAAGGGAAAAAAATTCAAATTTTAGTAGCAATAAGTATGAGGGGATGTGATTGCGACCTCCCCGACCACAAAGTGAATATCCAGGCAGGATGACTTGTACATGACAATGAAGCACTAAGACACTTAAACACGTGATGTGTCACCATTTATTGACACAAAATAAAACATAGAAAGAAATGAAAATCCTACTTACCATCTCACTCCTGGAACCAGGAGCATAACAAAACTACAATTATGTAGTACAAAAATAGGGCTTTAGGTGTGTGCCATTCACCCAGCCAAGTCAACCAATTCCATCGAGTTGCGCTAATTTGATAGCTCCATATTCACGGATTTTTGCAACTATAAAAGGACCAAGCCACTTCATTTGGAGCTTTCCCAGATGTTTTTGATACTTGTTGTCATATAAGAGCACAAAGTCACCTTGCGCAAATAATTTACACTTTAGATGTTGATCATGTTAAGCCTTTTATCAGGCTTTCTCCATAGTTTGATGAAAATATTCTAAGAACCTAGATTCATCAAGTTCCAACAGTTCCTTCACCCACGCAGCAATGGATTCATCCTCGATCATCTTGGTATCTTGCACAATGGATAGACTTGGGGTGAGAAACTCAGCTGGCAAAACTGCTTCTTGGCCATATCCTAGTTGAAATGGGGTATACTTGTTTGATATTTTTTTGGTAGTCCTATATGCTCATAACATAGTTGGAACCTGCTCATCCCATTCATCCTAATTTGCGCAACCAACTTTAGTCAACCCCATCACCAAGATTTTATTAAATGCTTCCATTGTTCCATTATCCTGCAAATGGTAGGGACTGCTCTTATGATGTTGAATCGAAAATTCTCTAGTAAGGGAAAAATTCTCTAGTAAGGGTCGCTATAGTTTCAATGAGAAAGTGGGCCCCTTGGTCATTGGTCAAGCTCCAAGGGAAACCGAACCTGGTAATAACATTCTCAAAAATAAATTATGTTGCGATGGTCATAGAACAACCCTTAACAACCTCTGCTTCATCCTAGTGAGTCAGGTAGTCGGTTGCGGTAATTATGTATTTGGCCTTTGAATTCTTAGATGGAGGATTTATTGGATCGATGAAATAAACAACCCATTTTTCAAAAGCTTGTAGTGCACAAATAGGGCGCAGAGGCAACTCATCGCGACATGGTGGTTTTTCCACTATATGACATACATTGTAGGCCCGAGCATATTCCTTGGAATATTTAAACACTGTAGGCCACTATAGTATTGCCTGTAAGATCTTTCTAGAAGTTTCCTTTCCACCAACTTGTCCTCCCGCAACTCTACTATGACATTCCCATACAATATTAGGTATTTAATGGTCAAGCACACAATGTCGCAAGACATTATCCAATCCCAATTTGTAGAGTTGTCTCACAATTAGTTGATAATACACTACATAAACCACTAGGTGCCTCTTTTGTGTTGCAAAATATCCTTCCGGCATAGTACTAGTAGTCAAGAATAGGGAAATGTCTGAGAGATAATTAGGAATGGCCTCAATATGGAACATATCTACATCTAGGAGTTGGTCATCTACAGGTCCACCACTTTCTCCAGACTCTAGGAAATACAAGTGATATGGCCTGACATTTAACTTTCTAGGCTTAAATATGACCTCAAACGAGAACTCCTCAAACAATAGAAAGCACCTGCAAATGCGACCTTCTAACACAAGTTTGTATACCAATAAATTCAAATAAAAATGGTTAGTAAAAAAATTAAAATGACTTCCAAGTAAATAGTGCCTAAACTTTTGTAAATCATACACTATAGACAAACCTTCCCTTTCGGTTGTGGTGTAGTTGTGTTTAGATTGGGAACATTTATAATTGGAAAAGTATATAGGATGGTCCAAGTTCCCTTCCCCCAGTTGCGCAAGAATATCCCCTGGTGCAATTGCAGAGGCATCAATGTGTACATGAAATTCAATTTTCCAATTAGGATAGGTCAGAATAGGTGGAGTACTCATCTTTTCTTTGAGGAGATATAACATCATATCACATTCCTGATTCCAATGAAACCCTTCATATTTCTTGAAAAGTTGTTCCATAGGTGTTTTTATGATTGCGTAACCCCTAATACATTGGTAGTAATATCTAGTATGTCCTAGGTTCATGCACAACTTCTTTATAGTGGTAGGAGGAGGCATATTGAGAATGATTGGAATTTTTGCAGGTTCTACCAACACTCATTTCCAATAAACAATATGAACTAGCAGGTTTCCAAATGGTACAAAAAAATACATTTTCTCAGATTAGGGGAAATTTGTAACTGTCTAGAATGGTCCAACATCAATCGAAATAGCCCAGTGTGCTCTTTAAGTAAGTTTTATGCAGTCCAATCATCCATGTATACATAAATGAACTTATGGATGAAATCGTGGAATGTTGCGATCACAACCCGAGAAAACATTGTGGAGGAATTCTTAAGCCTGAAAGGCATAACGTTGTAGGAAAATGATCCTCACTCAGTGGTGAAAGTAGTCTTATTCTTATATTCCTCATTGATCTGATCATGGTGATATCCAGAGAACCCATCTGTAAAGGAATATGCCCCATTTCCCACCACTTGATCTAGTAACTCATCGATAAAGGGGGTAGGAAAGGGGCCATGTACACAACCGACATTCATGCTTCTATAATCCACACAAACTTGTATATCATATGTACCTTTCTAGGTTTGTATCACAATAGGACTGATCCATTCAACCTTATCGACGAGGAAAATCATCCCAGCTATGAGCATTCTGTCAATTCCCCACTTCACTTTCTCTTTAACTCAGGGATTAAGCTGATATGGACTATGCTTGACTAGTCATGATTCATGATTTAAATCTATCCTCATCTCCCCTGAATCTCCCTTAATACCTTTTAATTCTGAAAAATTTGCAGGAAACAGATCCTCACATTCCTACAATAGATCTTGTATCTTTGTCATGGTCTGTTCATCCCAATAGTCTCCACTGGATGCTAGCTTAGGATGCTCATCAATTCCTATATTGACTTTCTGCAACTTCAAGGATTTGGTATAGGAACTACTAACATCCTCCAAGATAGTATCTTTAACCTCCCTAGTCCCTTCAGATTCTTAAAATGTTAGATGCCTTAGTCCCTCAAGGTCATCAAGATCTTCTGGGTCTCTATCAATAGTAAGATAGACCGCAGGTATTCAAGAAGGAGATGATTAAAGGATATGATGAATGAGGTACTCATGTTCATAACAAATAGTAGGAGGACATATAGTCTTAATTTCATCAAAAAAAGGTATTTTCTTAATATGTTGCAAAGATATAGTGGTTTTAGGGGACTTACCTAAAAATAAGAAGTCTTGATGGAACTATCGTTGAAGGATTTACCAACAAATTGTTTGGAATCAAGCTTCCTCATGTATATACCAAGCAACTAGAATTTTTCCCAAGGAATGAATAAACCGATGCACACACAATTAAGAAGGCAGTTGTGCAACTTCCCATACTTGAATATAGTGAGCAACATGCTCCCTCATATCTAAAATCCTATCATATAATTCCAAAACTAACTATTCCATGTTCAATGAAGTAAGTTGCGAAAGGGGAATAAAGCGATGATGGATAGCACATTTTTCATTGTCCCAAGAAGATGAAGTACCCTTGTGGGTGGCCCGCCATCTAGATGGATAATATCTTAACACAACATCAAGTATAAGAATTCTTTTCTCTGGCATGACTTTATCCTCTAACTCAACAAAAAATATACATAAATATGAAGTGACATCATAAAAAGGGTAGTCTCCAACCTATGAACCAATCCACCTGAATGCTTTGATAGTCATACAATGTCGTGAGAAGTTCTCATATCTTCCCTGTTACTAGTTGTCAAAAGTGACCTTGGAATCTTCACCTGCAAATTGAATATTTCAACAACTTACTGAGCCATCTGCAGTTGGGTTAATGTGATCCACTCACTTCCCTGTACTCAAAGTATAGAGGTGGTCTAGTGCATCCTTTTCCATATTCCCCTCTACCGGATCTGTATAGCGAGGACCTTGGTATGGATATAGTGGTTGGGTGACTTTCATACCATTTGTTTCAAAGGTCATGAGTTCCTTCTTAAGATCTATAACAATGTAATTCTCATAATCCCATTCAATACCCAAAATATTTGGGTATGGGTCCTTCTCACCCACGATTTCTATAATCTCGAAGTCGACCATTTTCTTGACTCCATATAAGTCCACTTCAACATTTTTCATCCTCCCAAAAAGGTAGATACATTGATTGGTCATCCACAAATGAATGGTCAAATAAACTAGCTTGGTCTTACCCATGGATTCCCAAGTATTATTCAGTAATATGTTGACGTCAGACCCCATATGTAGCATAAAATCACTAATATCATAGCCATCAATCTGAGCATTTAGTATAAATTCCCTTCTAGATCTCTACTTCCTTTTCTGAATTCGACTAGTATTTCATTATATAAGGTTAGCAAAAATCAGTTCCTCGATGCTCCCTTCATTTTGTATAGTCCCCTTAAGCATGTTCCACAACTCTTTAGTGAGTCATTCCTCATCCAAAATATCAGAAATTAAGTGGAACCACAATTCAATAGTCTGTCAGGGTCTCACTAGAGCATCCTTATGTGCCATGCAATTTTTTGCGAGATTAGGGTGAGGCTCATGGCTCAAGTCTATAGGTATCAATATTGCAGGATTAGAAACCCATATGAATATCTCAACAATGTCCTTACAGAAGTATTTTTTCATAAACAGATCATTTTTGACATCTTTCGGTACTACCCTATGGATCTTTTTTTGAGTTGAGTTATCATCATCGACACCATTGTTTGTTCTGCCTCTAGTAATAATATTAATATTGGGTGTTTTTTCTTTAGTGGCAGGTCGAGGATTTGAATTTATCAAATTGGCACCTAACTTCCTTGCATGATCCTCCCACTTCATGATCAATTCAGGGAATTCCTCGATGGAATGGGTGTTATTTCTACGGTGGGCACACCAAGTTCATCTTAGAAGAGGACAATCTCTAGCAAGATGGCCCTGCTCATCACAATTTTAACACTGCATTAGCCCTCTTCCACCAATTCGTCCACCTATGAACCCTCCACCACCTCTATGTACTCCTCCAAATCTTTTAGGAGATTCATCAACCCTGAATGCAGACTGATTTAGTCTAACCACAAGAGCATCCATAGCATGACATTGTTTGGTGGTGTGAGTAGGGAACCCACATGTTACACATCAAAATTTCTCACTTCAATAATGTCCCATTATCATTATCGTAAGTGTCACAAGTGTCACACTTTTGTCGCAAGTATCAAAAATATCGTATTTTTGTCCTACATGTGTCGCATTGTGGACGACACCATAAGAACACTTGATACACCCTCTAAGACGTGTTAGAAAAGGAAAACACATCATTTGTCAATCTTACACAATATTTTTCCTTGAAGAATGATCATCTTAAACGAATTTTTGGAGCTCAGTGCTCCCCTTCTCACATGCAGGGAGCACTAGTGCTCCTTGTCCACTTAGCAGGGAGTGCTATAGCACTCTATTGCCAGCTTTGAAGGAGTGTCGATTAGTTGAGAGAATATTGGGAAGAAATCCCCCTTATCTCTAAGGACAACTAGAAATGATCCAAGTTGGTTTGACTCGAATACAAGCTTTAGGCTGTATCTAAGGGAGATAGCACAACTGATGGATTCATATCCTCAACTTATTCCAAATATAACTAAGGTGGTTGAGCCTCCCAAAACCTATAAAAGGAGGCATTCTCATGGTGAAAGGGGGGAGAATATTGACGAAAAGTATTGTCATTCTGATAGTGGAAATTTTGAGCAAGGGGTTGGACAAGGAGGACTTGGTGAGGCTGCTACATTTGCATCTACAGATTGTAAGTACCTTGTTATGTTCTCATTAATATATGTTTGGAATGTTTCCTTCAAGTTTGTGTATGATTGCATAGGCTTGTCTCTTCTCAATAAATCTAGTTTAAACTAATCTTGGTAGAATAGGAAGCATGCCTTGTCTTTGTTGTCTATTGAAATGTAGATCTCATTAAAGGGCCTGAAGATCAAGTTCAGCCTTGACCTAGCAAGGACAAGCTTCAGAAAAAGGTACATCATAATTTCTTCCTCTTTTTCCTTTGACTAGTTTAGCTAAATTTAAAGAAATGTCAGTGTCCAATGTTAGCATTTTTCTGTCTTAGTCATAGGTGTTCGTGCTCGAATCGTCGCCGGGTGAGCAAGAATGGGAGCACTAGCAT
>CBVK0102158831.1:0-12552 GCA_900067695.1 Picea abies
TCTCTNNCTCTCTCTCTCTCTCTCTCTCGCTCTCTCTCTCTCTCTCTCTCCCTCTCCCTCTCCCTCTCTCTCTCTCTCTCTCTCTCTCTCTCTCTCTCTCTCTCTCTCTCTCTCTCTCTCTCTCTCTCTCTCTCTCTCTCCTTATTTCCCGGCCCCCCTTACATATTTATGCATTGTGACCATGGCCTTTAGACACCTCATCGTGAGTTGGCTACAACTCATGCTCGGTTGGTGACAACTCGTTATGGGCTGGATACAACTCATGCTCAGCTGGTTTTCCCAGGTTTTACGCTATATGTTCTTTCTTGTCCCATGTCTTCTCCTCTTTCTTCTCTCTTCTTTCTTGATCTTCTTCATCTTCTTATTCTTCTTGTTCTTCTCTTGCCTTTGCCCTTACTGTGTCTTTTCTCTATACCTCGTCTTTACTCACAGTTCCATCCCCAAAATTGTCTGCCCAACACAAGGTATCGATGAGGATGATGAATATTTTCCTCCAATTGAGGATTTTCATGGCACTAAGGAGGATGATGAAGAATTTTCATCAAGTGGGGATTTTAAAAGTAGTGAAGATGATTATGCCAATGGTGGATACTCTTTTCCGAGTGGGGAATTTAAAGGTATCAATGTTGATGATGATGATTTTCCTCCAAGTGAGGATTTTCAAGGTACTGATGATGATGATGAAAATTTTCCTCCAAGTGAGAATTTTCAAGGCACTAGTGAGGATGATGAAGAATTTCCCTCAAGTGGGGATTTTAAAAGTAGTGAAGATGATTATGTCGATGGTGGACAATTTTTTCCAGGTGGGCAATTTAAAGGTATCAATGGTGATGATGATGTTTTTACTCTAGGCAAAGATTTTAGAGGCATCGATCATGGTGTTAGTGATGATGAAGACATTCTTGTTAGAGAAGAATGTAATGGCATTGACAGTCTAAAGGGTGATGATTATTTTCCTTCAAGTGAATATTTTCATGGAAGATCCAATGACATTTGTGAGGATGGTAATCATTTTTCTAGTGAGTTTGATATTCCTCTTATCAATGAAGATGATGATGGACCTAGGAAGAAGATCATGTTCTCAATCATTCAAGTGCCACAAATCAAGGTGATCGACATTCTCTTGTTCGACCTCCTCGCAATGTTTTGTATGATATTCCTCTTAGTGATGAGGAAATTCCTTCTAGTGAAGATGATGAAACAATGGAGACATTGCAAAGAAACATTGTGTCTAGGATCAGGAGTAGACCTTTTTATATCAATCCACATCATTCTAGTTATACAAGGTCTAGGAAAGAATTTCTAACTAAATCAATTTTCATAAGTGATTTGATTTCAATTTAATGTTGTCAAAAGAATTGTTTGAAAAGTGTGGACTACATGTATGCCTTGAATAAAAGGAAGACATATTTGTCAATGAATAAGAGCATGAAAAATTCATATTTAGTGGGGAGGATGATACCCACGAAGACATGACATGATTATCGCATTGGGAATCTTTTACTTTGTAGAAGGGCTTTAAAAAAAATCACTCAATTGGTAATATTCGTTTATCTAGAATCCAAAAAATATTGGAAAAAGATCCTTCATTTTATTCAAAGGTACAACATGGACGAGAGAGTGGGCCATTAACAAACACTACATTGTCATGGATGTGTGACTTATTTTCCAAACATGGAGAATGTATGTCAAATAGAGACACAATACATATTCCAAATAGTTTCTCGAGAGAAATCTACAACTGAAAAAAAAAAAAGAATATGTTGAAGGTGTTGAAGGAAATGGTAATTTTATTATATATGCATATTTTACAAGAATATGGAAGAAATAATTCAACAATGTATGTATTCCTAAGAGGTCAAGGATGGAGATTTGCGGTATATGTGCTACTCTTAAATCAAGAAGAGATCAATTTGAAGGGGTAGAAAGAGGTATATATTTACATTTTTTTTAATTGGATAGTTATCAACTATGAAAACATATTATCAATATTTTCATTTTATGTCATGTGCAGATTCCATTGTCAAAGCACTTCAAGAACATCGTAATCAACAATCAAGTGTTACATATGCATATTTTACAAGAATATGGAAGAAATAATTCAACAATGTATGTATTCCTAAGAGGTCAAGGATGGAGAATTGCGGTATATGTGCTACTCTTAAATCAAGAAGAGATCAATTTGAAGGGGTAGAAAGAGGTATATATTTACATTTTTTTTAATTGGATAGTTATCAACTATGAAAACATATTATCAATATTTTCATTTTATGTCATGTGCAGATTCCATTGTCAAAGCACTTCAAGAACATCGTAATCAACAATCAAGTGAAAGACAAAAGTTGTACAAACATCGAAAGAAGTATTATGATGCTCCAATCAAATATATATGTAAGATAATTGATGGCATGGAATAGAAAAAAACACTTCTACCACATTTTGTTCGTATACAAAAAATTTTACAAGAAGAGAATTTCATTCAGTTTCACTCGGTTGGTTGTATGGTTTTTAATGGAAAAATGTGTCCAGTGGTTTACTTCACATCTCCAAATATTCATAATGATGCAAATATGAACATCACCATAATTCATCATGTGCTCACTCATTGGTCTGTCAATCTTCCTCAAGTTCTATATCTACAGTTAGACAACACTAGTCACAAAAACAAAAATTGAATTTTGTTTGGATATCTAAGCATGTATGTTCAACTGTAAATCTTTCAGAAGGTAAAAGTTGGTTTCCTTCTTGTTGGAAACACTCGTGATCATATTGATCAAATGTTCAGTCATTTTTCAGTAACATTGAAGAGGGAAAATGTTGGAAGCTTACCATCATTAATTAAATGTATTAAGAAAGCATACATTTCGGAGCCTACTTTTCACATATTAGAAGAAATTGTTGACATGTGAAGATTTATTTAGGGATCACATGGCGAAGAAAAATGTATTGAGTCACTTAATGACATTAGCTTCCAACATCAATTTTGTTTAAAAAAAGTTGATGGGAAAACATTTATATGGGGAAAGAAGTATTCAACTACTGCGGAATGGGGGACTTCATCAGGTTTAGAATTTTTTAAGTTCATTCCAAATCATCCAATATTTGCATCAAATTTATTGTTATTACAATCAGTTGTTGAAATCCACAATGCAAGGAGGCATGATAGAGATGTAGACCATTTTGAATGCTTGGAAGAAATAAAAAAAAAGTCCATTAAAGATACATCTGGGTACTTTGATGTTGTTGATTATGTTTGGTGGGAGTCTTTTTTCAATGGTCAAAGTGGCATAATTTCAAGCTCAACAAATGAAGATACATTTTTAAAGACTCCATTTCATTGGCCACAAAATATGCCAAATGAATCCGAAGAAAGAAACAATGTTGAACAACAAGAATCTCAAGGTGTTATTGAGTTTTCACAAACAAAGGAAAGAGAAATTTATATTAGTTCTAGAAGATCATGTGCACAACGTGAAGCCATGGAAGACCTTTATAGGGGTTCAATACATGATATTAAAAAGGGTAGCATGATTGCAGTCTTAGCGACTAAATATCCACATGGTTATCTATTCTAGATTGCAAAGATTATAAATATTAACAAATAAAATGAAGATGTTATAGCAATTGAAGTGCATTGGTATGCAATAGGCACACACTCGTTCAATGGTGTGTACAAGCCAGAGATGGTGGTTGAGAAACATGTCAGTAGAAAGAGAATGAAAAAGGGTTAAAATACAACTCGTCGTCACACTAACCTCTTAAAATTAGAGGATGTTGACATACTTGTCTATGACTTCAATTTGACAAAGAGAGGAACTCTTCGCTCCAAGACAACAAACATTATCAAGAGGTTGTTGCTACAAGAAAGAACTGCAAGATGGGAGTTTGTTGAACATATTTGTAGATCTAAAAGGTTTTCAACATTTGAAATGTTGAGCATGCATGTAGACTCAGATGGTGCATTCATCAATAATGGAGAAGAGTATGGATCATCTACATCTGCATCCAATCATTCATCTGAAAACAATGTAGACTCTGATGGTATTTCATAATCCATGAATCAATTTTAATAAGTGTATGGAACATTTTATGTATTTTTTATCCATGTGTTGTTTGTATGGTAACTAGAAATGAACATTCTAACTTACATATGATCTTACATGAAGTTATGAATCATTTCTATGTTTTATGAAGTATATGTTTTGATTATGGAGAAATACAATAAAATTTATTAGCTCATATGTTTTGAATATGGACAATGTAACAATACTTCTAAGAAATAATTTATGTTTCATTCAATGTAATTTATATTAATGTTTTTTTATTAAAAGTAAAAAAACATTTGGAAGTGATGTTGAATTTGTAAAGTATAGGGTGATATTTTCATGCCATTATGTATTATCTTGTGCTCAGAGTGATAAACTAAGATTTAAAAAGTAAACATTTAAGGGTTGATTTTATGGTTTTGTTTATAGTAGTGACGATTTCTTATACCACTTTAAAAAAAATTGTCATTTTAATACCCCAATTTTAGCATGGGTGCTACTGGTAGCTGTATTTTTCAATTTGATGGTTTATTTTGAGGTTTTGGTTTTAATGGTACCAACTGTTAAGAATAAGATTTCAAATGAGTTATAATTCTAACGTTTAGAAAAAAATATTTTTCTTTAGGTAACATCACTTTTTGATTTAGGTGTTGATTTTAAGGTTTTTCTGAGCAACTGTATGAGTTTTGAAGGCCATGTTCAAAAAATGTTGTAATTTAAACCTAGTTAGAAAAATGGTGCTACCGATAGCACCAATTTTTTATTTGGGGGTTGATTTTCATGTTTTTTATGCAAAAATATGGGTTTTTTGGGCCATAGTTCTTGTTTTGAGGTCACAGTTCTTGTTAAGTCGGTAACTTTGTTCACCAGTCCTTGGGGTAGCCTTATAGGTAGCAAGGGGCATCAATAAAGGTCTAAAAGGTTCTTGAATAGTGGCAATTTATTTACTTTTAGTAGCCAATTCCAATATCCCTTGATCTCCAAAGAAATCCAAATGTTCCCCAAGCCTTGAGCTTTCATCCCTGATGAACCTAGTAGCCATTGTTGGCCTTTTGACATCATGAATCCCTCTACTTTGCAGTATCAAGCCATTGGAAAGAAACAAAAGGTGCCATTTAGATACACAAATCCCAAGGAAAATGATGATGTGACACAAATTTTGTCATTTTCCTCAATGAAATTTTGCCAAAAGTTGATTTTCCTGAATGTTTACTTTTGCAAATAAACAATGCAATTTAATTTTGAAAGCAAATTATATTTGATTTAATTTTTGAAAAAAACAATTTTTTTTGGGTGGTCCACTTGTCACTTTTCCAAAAGTGACAAATGTCTTGTGACCTAACCCTAGCCTACTCTTCTCTTATAAATAAGAGAAATAATTATTTTTTTTTAGCTAAAAAAAGGAAGAAAATTCTATTTATGGACAACAAAAATACAGTCACACCAACCAGGGCCTGCCAAAGAGGAAACTAGGACCCTGGGATGGAAAAACTCTACATAGGACATCCTAAAATTCTGAGATGGGGGCTGCCAAAATGGAAACCAATCCCCTCCATTATAAATAAGATAAAATTGACCATCTGAGATGGTTCTGAGCATTCCTTACTGACCCTTCTAAAGGAATGAACAACAGAGGTAGAGCCGAAGATACCCATATGGAAATAAAATTAAAATACGCTAGACAAAGATGCAAAAAAAAAAAATACTAGTGTAGGAGTATCAGAACCCAACTTTTGGCTTGTGGGGTCCCGCTTGGTATTCCAAGTGCTCCTTTCCTTTCTCACCTTTTTTGAGCTTATCCCTTGCCTCTCCTGGAGTGTCATCATCCTCTATTTGAATGGGGAAGCCTTATGTTCCCTTAGGGTGCTAGTGTTGGGTTTCCTGGAAAACTCTAAACTTGATTCGAAACTGAGAGCAACAAAAGAGATCAAATTTTCCATCGAGAACCTTAATCGCCTAGGTGGTCTGGTCGTTGTCCCTTTTGGCCTAGGCCACTGCCTGAGCCACCATAACCTTCATTGTCCAATACATTTCTGCTAATTTGAAAAAATGAGTTTCTCTAGTGCGGGTGTATTTAGGGTCCTCTACCCAATACTGCACCTCTCTAATGATGTATGCCTATGAAGTTAGGTATCATTGTCACCTGACCGCTTCCTTGATGCCCATGACACACTTCTTCTCTTTCTTTGTGCTCAGTTATTGGAACCATATCTCGACCATCCAAGCAGCACGAGCTTCCCTTGACCGAGTAGCCAGACCTCTCGATGAAGAAGGCTTTGAGTGTTTACCTTTCGGTCCTGCCCCCTTCCTGGCCATGGTTCGAGAGGTTTGAAACTCATGTATTATCACCTGAATGACTGAAATATGGTAACCAAGATAGATGGAACACTGCAGAGGGGAATTTCCTTTCTTCCACCAACTCTTACGCATCCCCAAATCCAAGAAAATTTCCTCTTTTTTTTTTTGGAGCACCTGGAGGCTCTTTTAATAATGAAACTGGCATGCCCGTGGTGGGCTACTGACCCCAAGTCCCAAGGACCTTTCCTCCATGCCATTATGCTAGTCACATGGCTCAACCCGTCGAAAACTATACCTATTGTCCTTTCCCTCTTCTGCTCGTAACTACCCAAATTATGCCTTAGCTCCATACTCTAGATCTGACGCAAGATTATGACATATTTTCCTTCCTTACTATGATGGGGGTATTCAATCTCCATCTTCACTAATGAAACTCTATCTTTTTCGTAGACTCCCCATGAACTGGCATAAGCACTTATGGAGAAGTCGTTACTCCAACCATCTTCCATTTGTCCTTGCATAAAATTAATGCATGGTATTGGGTTGGTTGATATGATCACCAATCCTCAATTTTACATGATTTCTCTCTACTTGAAAGGTGCCCAACTCATCATCGAGAGAGGGATTTTCCTACAGCTTCTCTAAGAACTAGGCGACATCTGATGGTGATTCTGGTTTTCCATTTGGGCCTATGTTGCTTGGTATTTTGATGACTGTCATGTACCCTCATGCCTGATCTCCATTTGTTGTTACTTCCACTACCTCGAGATTTACGTGGTGATTCATGTCCAGGATGCTTAGCCTCATGGATTCTTTCTAGGTGGTAGACTTTGTGGGGTCCCCCAGATTCCACTTCATCAGTCGAGAGTTCTGAAGGACTCCTTCATTTTCCAAGTAGTTCACCATCGAGTTGTATTTTTGATGAACTTGGGATGGCATTAGCACCTGGAAGTGTTGAATTAATCTTGTAACATGTGTCCATCCATATGATAGTCTCCAGTGTGTGGAGATTTTCCATGGGTGAGATCCCTCTCTCAATCGAATTAAAGATGAGATGATAAGGAGGGAGTCTCCTTCCACTTGCAGGGTCAGGATACCGTGGTGTTTTTCTAAGTTCATGCCTCTAATGAGTCCTTCTAGTTCTACCCCATTATTAGAATTTTACCCCAGGTTACTAAATTACATAACCAATATTCTTCCATCGAAGTCTCTTAACAGTCCCCCCGCACCATAATTATTGGGATTATCCTTGGAGGCATCGTCGAAATTCAACTTGATTATTCCTTTTCCTGGTGGCTACCACCCTTGGTGAGTTGTTTTTGTTTTTCAGGCAGGAGATTTGGGAGCTCGCTCAAAGGCCAAGTCAAAATTCCATCACTTGAAGATGTCATCTTCCTTATCAGGTACTTTTCCATCTTCCATTGACCAGGTACTCATAGCGATGGATTCTTGGATATTCTCTTTAATTTTGAGCCACATTCCCATGACCAATATGGGATTTTGCTGGAAGATTCACCTATTCCTTTTTTTCCACAAATTCCATATCAAGGTCCCGGGAAAGAGCTCCCAGGATTTATTTAGGATGGGATTTTGGAAAGGCTCAACTAACCATTGGGTGACTAGGTTTGTTGGGTTCTCCCTATTTGTCCAAGCTCTCCGAAACATTATTTCCCCAAAATTCCAAATCCTTCATGCTTCAACACAGGATGAAAAGAGATGGGCATGATTCTCCTCCTCTGTTTTGCAAATCATGCAGATGGAGGGCCCTTTGTACCCTTTCGAGTTGAGTTTTTCCCAAGTCAATACTTTTCAGGAGAGAACCAACAATAAGAAAGTTGTTATTTTGGGCCAGATTCTTGGCTTCCAGATACGCTGCTTGTCCTATCTCCTATCCTCTTCTAAAAAATTCGCTACTTGCAAATAGTCATATTTTACTTTGTATGTCCCCTCATCTTTGTTTCCCCATTGGAGAATATCCATATTGTTTCTTAATTTTATCTGTTTGAGGGAAAGATCTCCTTTAATGTGATTTATGGTCTATGGTTCCAGATTGACAGGACAGTGGGTCAACTCTTTCCATTGTCTTATAATTTCTATTGATGGGGTGCCCGAGCTCTCCCAATATTGATGGACTAGAGACAAACCTTTTTCCAACAAATAGGTTCTATCACATTCCATTCCTTACTAATTTTATAGGGTTGAGAGTTGTTCCCATGCATCATCCTAGAAGAAGGAGGTCTTCCCATTATGCCCTTCCCATAAAATTTCTTGTTGGATTAGCTCTTTGTTCTTCTAGGATGAATTCCAGATAATAGATCCCCGGGTGGAGGCCGTCCATGTGGATGAGATCCTAAGGGTCAACCTTAGGAGCACCTTTTTTCCCCATACCTTGGCCCAAAAAACTTTTGGGTTAGTAATCCATCTCCACCATATTTTGGATGCTAGAGCTCGACCAACATGCAGGGGATCCCTGATACCAATCCCTCCCTCCTTGTTTCTTTGGTTTGTTGAGTTAATCCCAAGCTAATAAGGCCCATTTTTTCTCTTTTGTATCCCCTCCCCATAGGAAAGACCTTTGCAGGGTCCTAATCTTTTTCAGTATTCCTTTCAGAGCTTCCAACAATAAGAATAGGTACATGGGAAAAGAGCTTAGGACCGACTTGATGAGAAGAATTATACCAGGGAGGGTTAGTAATATATGAGTCTAGTTTGTCAAATTTGTTTCTAATTTTTCCAAAAGTTCCTACCATGTAGAATTAAGGGAATCCTTGTAGAATTATGGGAAATCAAGGATCTTGGTTGTGTCTCTGAACAAGAATAGAAGTGTTAAAGAAAAAAAATTGAAACTTGTCAAGGTTTATGACAGTAACTAAATATTCTTTGTAGAGATCCAACATGTGTTTGATCACTCTGGCTTCTTTGATAGTATGGATCCCCATGAGAAAATTTTCGTCGATGAACTGGAGGTGGGTCACAGGATCTAACCCTTATTGCAATCTTAGACCTTGGATTTTTCTTTCCGCCACTTCCTTTTGGATAATGCTTCCTATGCATTTAGTTAGGATGATATAAAGGTAGGGGGATAGAGGGTATCCTTCACGTAAGCCCCTTGATGAGGTGGAATATATTTAAGGGGGATCCATTGGTAAGGATAGAGAAGAAATTTGTGGAAACCAGCCCAAGTATCCAGCAGACCTAGTCCTTTGCAAATCTAAAAGCCTCGATCATTTTCCTCAGGAATTTCCAACTGATTCGATCATAGGCCTCATACATGTCCAATTTAATGAGCATGCCTGCTTTTTTTGAATGCTTCATCAAGTGTGTTGTTTCATGTGCAATGGAAATCTTGTCCAGGATTTGTCGCCCTTCCACGAAACCTACCTACTCCTTGGACATACTATTTTTTAACATGGATTTAAGTTTGTTGGCCACCAATTTAGAAACAATTTTGTAAATGACGTTACAAAGCACGATTGGTCTGAACTTTTCTGTCATATTTTCCTCTTTTTTCTTTTGGATTATAACTAAAAAGGTGGCATTGAAAGCTTTGAGCATGGAGCCTGAAGTTAGTGATTCTTCCACAACCTCCCAAATGTATTTTCCAATGATTTTCCAACACTTCTGGAAGAAATCAGAAGTGAAGCCATCGAGGCCCGAGGAATTCCTTGTTTTCATATCCATAACTGTGCTTTCTACTTCCTTTAGGGAGGTCGAGATCATTAAGAATCGATTTTGGTCATGGGTGATAAGCTTAGGAATGTGCCTAGAGATCTCATGGATCACCTCCAATCTGTCCTAATTTGGTTCTGTGAGGAGGGTTTTGAAATGGTTAACCAATTCCCTTTCTGTGATCTCGTGGGAGTCAGTTCTTTCACCTGAACCCTAAACCAGGGTCAAGATCCTGTTTTGATTTCTTCTTTGTAGTAGGGAGTTATGGAAGAATTTCATATTTCGATCTCCTTCCCTAAACCATTGGATTCTGGATTTTTGTTTCCAGAGGAATTCTTCTTGGTGTTCCTGCTTATCCAGCTCCATTCTAATTTGAGTTTTGTGTTCCCTTGAATCTCCTCCAAAAAGGTTCTTGAAGAAGCTAAACGTTGAATTGTTTCCATTTACGATTCTAACTGATTCTTTTCTTCAAAGATATTTCCAAATGCCTCCTTATTCCATTTCTTGATTTGAAGTTTGACATGATTTAAACTTTGTTGGAACTGTGACATTTTTGTTCCATAAAGGTTTGGAAACTCTCCCCACCAAGTTTCAATATTAGGAAAAAAATCCTAGTGCTCCATCTAGAATTTTTCCATACAGAAAGGTCGAGGGTAGGGCACTAAGGTTTCCTCCCAAGTAATACTGATTGACCAATGGTCTGAGCCAAAGAAGGGGAGAAATTTTGTAGCTATTTCTTGTTGGGCTTAAAAGAGGGATTCTGAAGTCATAAATCTATCTATCCTCACAACTATGTTTCTTTCCAGACCTCTCTTATTAGTCCAATTAAATGAGCCATTGTTGGTGTGGATGTCTACCAATATATGGATAGAAATCCACTCTTGAAAGGAGTCACTCTCTCCCTCCAATCTTCTTACACCGCCATTTTTCTCCCAGAGGGTTGTGATCATGTTGAAATATCCCCCAATGACCCATTCTTGGCCACTCAAGGAGTTCCCTAGGAGATTCAGGGCTTCCAGAAACTTTCTCTTAAGAGGGGGGAGATGCGAGCCATAGGAATTCAAGATAAAGTTGTGGGACTGAGGTCCTAAACCCTTGGATATCATTGTGAGGATTCTTGGGGAGAGGACAAACATGACCAAAGTCCATTTCTTAGGGTCACAAATAATTTCCAAGCCTCTTGAGTTCCCCTCAGAATCTACTACTTCTACCTCACACCCTTTCCATATATTTTTTGTAAGCTTCTCCATTGAAGTTCTGTCACATTTTGTTTCCTGGATCATAACTATCTCTGCTTTCTCCTATATTATCCTTTTTTTCATCATTATTTGTTTGGATGGGGAATTTAGGCCTCGCACATTCCATGAGATTAGCTTCATTATCACTTCTATTTGGTTTTGAAGTACTTTTCTGGGAGTCCAACGACTTGTCCCGAGTCCACAAGGTGTGCACCCATTTCTTCGATCACCTGGCTATAAGGTTTTCTACCTCTTCTTTTTTCCTTGTTAGAAGATTTATTGAGAATTTTTAGAGGTTTGGTTTTGATTCCAAAGATACTCGAGGAGCTCGCTCTAATCCTCAAGCCTAATTCCAACCCCCCATATTCTTGAGTTGTCTCCTATGAGCACAATATTTGTGTTTTTTATTCATATTTTATCTTTGGTTCTCTAGGATCTTGTTTTCAAAGCTTTGGTTATTTTTCCACTTCTTCCATATCTATCTCATATCCTTCTTCTTCTTGGGTTAATTTGGTTTTATTTTCCTAGGTATGCATTTCCATCTCCCGCTCTCCTAGATCTGGTTGAGTAGACTTTACATCTAGTGTTTCTTCTATTTTGTGCCCCGAAGCTTTCTGAGGATCTAAGGCTGTAGGTGGATTCTTCAGTGCAATTTGTTGTTTCTATGTTCCTCTTTGGTATGATCCTCATCCTTCAGGGATATCTCCATCATGGATTGGAATTTATTTTTAACTGAGCCTCCGTCTTTAACTAGTTGGTTTCTCTATCTTCGCACTCCCCTTCGTTTCCCCTACATTTTCATGAAACCTTCAACATCTGTGTTTTTTGGTTGTTTTACTTCAGGCTGCTTGGAATTCATCGAGAAGTAATGGTATAAATGACCGTAAGCATGGAATTTCCTGCATATGAATGGGATGTGTTCATATTCCACCACATGGGACCTGGGTCCACTCATTATCTTGGTAAGATATTGTTACGACATTCAGGAGGGCTTCAACTACATTCATATAAACACAGATCGATGCATAGGAAGTGTATTTGTCCACTTTTGTGATCTCTGATATTTTGATGAAAGAACCCAAGGTATTCCCTATTCCTTCCAGAATTTCCATCTCCCAAAATTATTGTGGTAAGGAGTAAATACTAACCCAGACCGAGGTTGTCGTGAAGTCCTCCTTCTCTGGGGAGAACCTTTTTGTCCAGTATCGAAGGTGGAGACCCATCGAGTTAAAGAAATAAGGCCCTTCCTTGAAACCTTTAGATCCTAGCTTTAAATCCACTTAGCGTGAGATCGGAAGAGC
>CBVK0102158835.1:0-15462 GCA_900067695.1 Picea abies
GGCCTGTAGGAGTTAGTTTTGAGATATCCTTGAATATCAGATTGATCATAAAAAGATGAAACTGATGTAAAATCTACATATTTCATGAAGTAGAGGAAGAAAGGGTGCAATCCTTGTTTTGGCCTAATAATTTTATATCTAAAGACTATTTTGATGCATCTTGCCTATGTAAAGACTTCAACTACTAATAAAGATAATGGTTAGTTTATGTGTTCTTCCTTTGTTTATCATTTTCCTTATGTCTTATGAAACACTCTGTTGATGTTATATGATCATATGACAAATGCTTATGTGCCGAAAAGGTTTCTTTGAAGGATTTTCAAGAATATTTGCCACATTGGTGTTTCTTTTCCTTAAATCTTATTTGGAATGAATTTCTAAATAAAGGCTTATTCTTCTTCTCCATAAATACATTAAGGAACAAGTTTGTTTATTACAATAATTATCATTTTTCGTATTTCCTTTCTCCCAATCACATCATCCGAAACTTTAAACCACTAATCATTAGTTTTATTTACCTGGCTTGTTGCACCTAGGTAAGCAATGTTAATAGATCATACCATTATTTCCTTTCAAACCAAGAAAGAATATATCCATCTCTAAAACCCTTATTGAACATTTTGAAACAAGGTGTGCTAGGCCTGACTCAATAGCATTCTTGAATTGACTTCTAGAGCTAAAATATTTTGGCACCGTTTTTAGAGAGTGAAGAATGAAGTAATCTTCCCTGGAATAAAAACATAGAATAGATCGAGTCTTTGATGGTGAACAAGGGTTGGTTACATAATAGGGACTGCATCATTCACCTAGAGACTCCACTGTGTGAAGAAAGAACCCGTTGGCGACTTCACTGATATGGGACGACAATAGCAATGGAAGTTATCTTGGCTCGGAGGTTCACACCTCTTAACTTTGAAATTGTTCATGGCTTTCCTAATCCTATTCCTTTTTTCCCAGAATGTGTAGATTTTCTTCCTATTTTTAATGGAAAGGAGGAGGACAATCCTACACAAAATCTCATCAAATTTCATCATTGCATAGATAAAATGGATGTCTATCATGAATATGTCTGTATAATCATTAGATGGTGATGCTCGAAAATGGTACTAGTCACTTCCTTCTTTCAGCATATGTTCTTTGAGAGATTTCCATGTTGCATTCAACAAACACTGTCAAAGGTATTATTCTACTACACACTTCTTAAATATTGTTGTGAAATATTTAGGTCTTATATTCAAAAGACAATAGAGTGTTCCTCTTGTGAATAAATCTGTGAATATTCGCTTAAAATGATATTAAAGACGAGTTAGTTCTTGAAGAAAATATTTCAAACTCTTATATTCAAGAGGATCTTGAAACTGAAAAGGAAAATCAAGAAATTGTTGAATAAATTGTTCTTCCAGATCTTCAACAAGTTCCCTATGATCTTCCAAATGATATGCTTTCACAAGAAACTAAATTTGAAGTAAATGAACAGATCCCTTACCTGTTTCTTGCTGAACCGATCAACATGAGGATATTCTTAATCCTGTAGAAGCTCCACTTGAAAGCAGTGAAATCAACCTACACCAATTTTTAGTTTTTTAGACAAATGAAATTACAGCAAATCTAACACTGAGGCAATCTCCTTTCTTGGATCAGCTGGAGGTTCTTTATGAGTTTTAGGATCTAGTGGAAATTTATATGAAACAAAAATGCAACAAGAAACGTTTTGTTCTTGTTATTAGTAAAGAAGAATCCAAGAGCTATAGGTATGGATTTTCAAATATTTCAACTTCTTTTTTCCTACTAGGATTCAAAGATGAAAGCAAGATGTAGCTTGTTAATCATTTTATTGTATGGCTTCAATGGAAGTTCAATTTTACATGAGAATTTAATTCCAGCTGGATTAGAATAAGTAGTGTAGATAATAAGCTTGCTTCTGGAGCATTTGGATTGCATCTGTATGTTTGTTTTCAGTAGTTCTTTCAGTTTGCTTGGAAAAGTTGCAGATTTGGAGGTATCATAGTGGATAAATGTAGAAGTTTGGAAAGAGGTGAATGGCTCCATAGCCAAATGGAGCATTTTTGCAACTTTTCTTTTTGTTTTTTAGAGTTCAATTTTAAGTTTTCAGGTTGATGTGCTTTGAGTAAAGTTTCGCTAGACTTTAGAAGCTTCTTCAGTTACCGTTTATAGAATAAAGATGCTTGAAATCCCAATAGATCTAAGGCATAGGTATTTAGAATTTCTTGGAGTTTCACAGGGAGAACTCCATCCCCCATGGAGCCAATGTTATCACCTATTATGTTCTACAAAGTTTTATCTCTCACCCCTTACTTTCTTCATTGAAATTTTTTTGTAGAGGTTATAAATCCTCGTCATATTTTGATAAAGGCTCAAAATATTTATAATGGGGTCAAAATAATGTTATGTTGTTAGGAATTAGATATATTTAGTATTATGAGAGGGCATAGGAGGAGTTATGCATGTGTTTATAATGACTGTCTCATGACATCATTTAGTTTTAAATATTTCCACAAAAGATTTGATATGATCCTTTGGGTCTCAATCCAAAATAGAAAGGGTTAAATGATGTATAAATCGTAATCATATGTCATGTCATAGCTCATGTTTCATAATTAATAGAGTTTGAAAACTATTTTTCAAGTCAATTCATCCAAAAAATGCCAAAAGGCAACTTTTTAGGGTATTATAGGAACTTCCACCTATCCCTGATTTTCATCATTACGAGTATTGTTGGAGGATTTTGAGGACATGGATCATCCTACCTGGAAGAATGAAAGTTCAAGGTGGTTATAAAGTATTAAATAAACATCATAGCATGAATATGTGGCACCAATAGATCCCGCATCTATCTCCACATAGCCATCATATCCCACCTCTTCGGTAAGTAATCTAGTCTCCTGAGCTTATGGAGGCATACGAAAATGTCAAACATGTCTTCAACCAAGATGCTTGGTATATGTATTGTGCCAAATTAGATGGTTACCACTATGATGTAGGTTGAGCATTCGATGAAAGATTTGATGGATAGAGGATTCAAATTGTTAATCTAGTAATGCAGGTTATAGAGGAAACAAAGTAAACAGAGCAAGAAGGGTCCAAAACCTATGACCATATATGAAGATGATAAGCCAAAGAAAATGAAAACTCATTCTCAAACAAAGAAAACAAGAAGAAACAATTTGGATCTATTAGTTGAGGCAACTAAATCTATCTTCCAAGGAGAAGCTTCAATTTGAGAGCTCAAATTTCTATGCAAATCCTGTTTTTTGACTAAAAGTTGATTGATGCTTCAAGAAAACCTTTTTGTTTTCATGCACTTAAGGTTTCATCTCCCTATGAATAATGTTTGTTGTAACCTAGGAAATAAAAAGTCATTAAGTATGTTAAAATATGGTTTTAAAATGGTGCTACAAGAATTTCCTGCAACTCTCGACACAGGAAAAATATTGGCACTATCTCGACACGAGAAAAATATTGGTGCTACAGGAACACCTGTAGCAGCCAATTTTGCAGTAAAAGACACAGAGTTTCATTTTTGTGATGGGAAAAGGCAAAGGATGAGGTAAATGCTTTATGGAATCCGGATAAGGAGTAAGTTATCCCTTTTTAAGTCGATCTACAACCTATTTTTGATGGATGACAATGAAAATCGGTTATCTATTTCGAGTTGTCAAAGTGTTGGATCAAATGGATCACAGAGGATCATATGGATAATAGAGGATCATGTGGAACTCAGAAGACTAGGTGAAGGATGTAGTGTACTAGCCAGGTGTAATAAATTTAACCAAGGACCTATCTCTATGCAAGGTTGTTGCCTAAATTGTAGGATTTATATTGTAATTATTTTCCATTTCTATATATCAATAGATATAGGCACAATTCTCCCTAAGGGCATGTAGGAGTTAGTTTTGAGATATCCCTAAATATCATATTGATCGTAAATGTATGAAACTGATGTAAAACTATATATATTTCATGAAGTAGAGGAAGAAAGGGTGTGATCCTTGTTTTGGCCTAATAATTTTATATCTAAAGAATATTTTGATTCATCTTGCCTATGTAAAGACTTCAGTTGTTAATAAAGCTAATGGTTTGTTTATTTGTTCTTCCTTTGTTTTTCATTTTACTTATGTCTTCTAAAATACTCTGTTGATGTTATATGATTGTATGACAAATGCTTATGTGTCGAAAAGGTTGTTTTAAAGGATTTTCATGAATCTTTGCCACATTGGTGTTTCTTTTCCTTAAATCTTATTTGGAATGAATTTCTAGATAAAGGTTTATTTTGTTGCTGCATAAATACATTAAGGAATAAGTTTGTTTATTAGTGTAATTATCAGTTTTTTCTTTCCTTTCTCCCAATCACATCATCCAAAACTTTAAACCAATAATCATTGGTTTTATTTTCTTGACTTGTTGCACCTAGGTAAGTGATCTTAATAGATCAGACCATTATTTCCTTTCAAACCAAGAAAGAATATATTCACCTCTAAAACCCTTATTGAACATTTTGAAATAAGGTGTGCTAATATTGACTCAATAGAAGTCTTGATTTGAATTCTAACACTGACAAAGAAGACATACTCCAACCTTCCACATAGATAGGCCTCAACACCCTAATAGGAACTTGGTCTATAATGCCCATCTCAAATACATTTTCCCCTATCTATTGTTCTAACATATGTTCACATCCACATGATACATAATTTGAGAAAGTTGTTTATGTCTTGTACAACACACATGCATGCATGCACATGCGTGCGCACACACACATGCTAAAACCACAAACATAAAATCCTTGATAAGTATTAAAAATGAAAAAATAATCAACAAAGATTATATGTATTAATAACCTTCATGCTATAAATATATAGCTCAATGTTATCACCTCTAGACTCCCATAGAGTCTCAATATGAATTTTAGTTCATAATACACACACACAATGATTCATCATAATCCCTACTAGGATTACATACACTTTCATATGCAATAGTTGAAACCACCAATTAATCAATCCCTGTCTTATAGGGTCACACATGTAAAATATGTCAATCTTGCATTAGTAACATTAGTGAGTGGGTCATGGGTAATCTGTAAAGCAACATTTATGAAGACATCATATCTCTATATTTTTATAGTTATGACATTGCATTTCTTATCATATGTCCATAAACATCATATCATTATAAGTTCATATGGTTTTGTGAATATCGACATTAATGGTTGATTCAATCTAAAACATAACATTATGTTTAAACATTTTTTAGGTGGTCAACAAAGTGTGGGCATTACATACACCCACCATTCAACTCAAGATAAAACATAACATTATGCTTAAACATTTTTTAGGCGGTCGACAGAGTGTGGAAATTACATATACCCACCATTCAAGAAACGTAATCTTGAAGTTATGGTTAGTGATGGACCCTTATATTATCGTTTTTTTCCCATCCTTTTGTCATGATTTTTTGAAATATTTTCCTCATAAACATAAGACTTTTCTAAGCACTCTTGTTTTAATGGCCAAATTAGAATTGACATAATCCTATATGAATTAATATGTTTGGATTAATTTCAAGAGAATATGATGAATTTCTAATGTATTAATCATTTTTTAGTTGATTTTGTGTTTTGAATGGTAAGGATTAATGTGGTTTAACAAGTAGAAATTTTAATGTAGCAAGGGTTGAGGAATTTCTAATTGATCCTATGCTCATACACCAAAAGGGGGTTTTCCCTTTTCATAACTTCCCATGTTCAATACCAAGAACATATTATTCAAGATATATGGGATGAGAAATTCAATCAATCTTGTCCTCCTCTTTTATGGAGGTGACCACCTAACTTCTATCTCTAATAGACAACAATAAACTCCTAAAATAAGTCAATTCCTCACAATCTAATTGTGTTTTGAAATTTGAACTTGTTAGAGGAGGAAGAATAACCCTCTAGAATTCAGTTGTGGTGGGTAGAGGGATAGTTAAGTAGGAAACCTCCAATAAATTAGGGATATGATTGCAACCCTGTCCCACACTCATATTTCCATTCAAATCAAACTAGTCCTTCTAACAATCCATAATTATCATTAAAAGAGTGGATGGTTGAGTTAATATATATGGTAGATAAGAAAAGAAATATTATGAGATATATGTAGTTAGAATTAACAATCATCCCCTTGGATCCCCTCACCCCTTCCCTTCTAGTGGACTCATAGCCCCTTCAATGCTATTTCGTAGTCAACCTTAGAACTTTTATTGATTTTCAAAGTAATAATTACAAGTCTTCAAAATTACCATGCCAAGTCTACTTCATAGTCCTTAGAATGCATGGGAATGAAAGGTACCCATGTGCATAATTTACAATCTATACATTATCAAGTTTAAAACTTCCAAAGGGTCGAAACTGGGATATTAGATTCCCCTCCCCCTTAGGATAACACCATCCTTGGTGTGCTTTTCTTTTAGCATTACTTAAGACTAGAATAGGAATGGATATGCTTCTTTTATGGAATCCTCCAACTCATACATAAACTTATTTAGACTAAAGTGTTTCCATGGCACTTTTATTTGGTTGATGGCTCAATTTCATAGAAATGTTACTTTATTTTCTAGGATACACAAATTTCTAGTTGGAAATCTCCCTCTGGTTCCACCTTGATCATATCCCAATCAATTACATAGTTAGAATCATGTATATATTTATAAAGGAATGAGAATAAAAACAAATTAATGTTATTTAATTTTAGCAGGAAATGTAAGTTGATATGTTAGTGGCCCTATCCTATTTAGGAGCTCAAATGGTCCACAATATCTAGGTGTAAGCTTAACACATTTTCTAAGTTAAATAGGGAACTACTTCATGTTTTAAATTTAATGTCCACATTACCTATCCCACACAACACAAGGAGTACCTCCTTCTCTACTGCATAGTACCTTAGAAAATCCTACTTTTAGTACTATTTAGCATGTGCATATAAAGATCCACACTGATATCCCAAGCTTATACAAAATCCTCTTGGTTTCTTCGCACTTTTCTCAGTCTAAAATCTTCATTTCATGGATGGTATGTTCTATATGGACTTGGCTTTCTTTTTTTCTGCTGTGGCAACCATCTTTTGGTAACTTGGGTGTTCGTAGTATGGCTTCTTATTTATTTCATCCATGATGATAATTTTTAGTTTTTATGAATTGGGAATATACAATTTGTCCTTGCAAAACAACAATACTACTTCATTCATTTGGAAACCTTTATACTCGGTTCTTGTAATTTAACAAATTTTTGTAACACTCTTTGGAGTGGAATATTATTTAAATTTGTAGTCTCAACATTCTATGAATTGGTTTTTTTCTAGCTACTCAAAATAATGGAAAGGGAAATCAACATTTTTGTTCTGGAAAAAACCATTTTAGACTCATGGAGTTTAACATATTAGTTTTTAACATTGTAAAATGAAGTTGTGATAAGGGTATTCAAAGGAACTAAATCTATTTATATATTAAAAACAATGATTTCAACAATTGAAAATTGCAATTTCAGCAAAGATCTTATAATCATATTTCGGTGATGAAAAAACAAAAGAGGTTAAAATTGTAGAACATTTAGCCTTCTGCATATTTAAACGCGCAACTTCGTTCTTTAAATAGAATAAGAGGTTAAATTGAACCAAAACATGATATTACTAGTCATAATTTAAGGAGAGGAGAATATTTGAATCTTTGATATTAAGCTAATATGTGAAATTTTGGAGAGAAGAAGCTTTGATATTTAAGTGCCCAAATCATTCTTCGTGTAAATTAAGTGGACAAATGAAGCCAAAATGAGTCACAATCTATGGACATAGGAAGAAATATATTATGGGTCATATTCAATGGAGGAAAAAGGAAGCATGATATTACAGGTCACAATCTATGGAGAGGAGAAGCTTTGATATTAAAATAATATGTGAAATTAAAGCTTTATATATAATAAATATATCACATTATGTATTTTTTTATTTTTTTTTAAAGTATATTATTATATAAGTCACATTTCAATAATTAATTTTTAACTAAAAAACCTCTTAATGATATGCATATCCCATTGTGAGGCTATAAACATCCTCTAAAGGGATTGTTTGGTGGATATAGGTCTCATCCATGTCCCTAGAGGCACCATTTAGGGCCTAAGGACCTTATCTTCAACCATGGTCAAAGCCTCCAGACCCATATTTGGTGTGAAAAACCTCTTAACATTATTGATGCCCCACTTGGACACCAAAGATTCCATCTAGAGGGCTTGCATGGTGGTTGTAAGCCTTGTTAAGAGCTCATGAGCTCTAAAAATTTTCAGTTAGGGATTAAATCCCCTGATTTCCTCCCTTACCATGGTCAAGGCCCCAAGATCCATTCTTAAAGTGAAAAGGGTCCTAATGGCCCCCACATCCCACTTAGAGACCAAATATCCACTCTATGGGACCTATGTGGCGGTTTGAAGTCTTATTTATATCCTATGAGGCTTTAGTTATGAACATTTTTAAGTATTAAATCAATGGTAGGTCTATATATTCAACACAAAATTCCTAACATCTAAATTATAATTATGCATGTATTAAACAACCCACATCTTAATATTGTAAAGGGAGTTTAAAATAACCAAAATGTTTCATAATTTGAAATTCACTAATCGAATTAAGTTTGGAAAGTGTCATGCTCAAAAAGAGTGATATTAAGAGAAAATAGGTGGCATGCAAAGCCACTTGTAACTATCTTCATGAAATTATCTAATATAATTTATTTTAGATTATAAATGTTGGAAATATTTTTGTCATTGATGTCAAAGATAGGGGGAGACTATATATGTCCAAGATAAATATTGCAAGATGGAGATTTTTGGAAACATTATTTTTGGATTATTCATCCAGATGGATATCAATGGCCACCCACCTATTCCACTGGCTCAAAGAACAGTTTCCCATTTTGGTAGTTTTTTATAGTTTTTTGAGTCCCAAACATTCAGGGTTGTTTTGAGGCCCTTAATGACATTTTTTTAGACTTTTGGGAGGCCAGGGGCCACCAAAAACATACCTCAACCCCTAGTAGGATTTATAATTCTCAGATAGACATTTTCAAGGAGGTATTGAATGCTCCAAACATAGATTGTATGAAAATGGTACGACCTTAGGAAGTTGACGTATCAAATACCCACATCGGGTCCCATAAACCTTTTGGCCTTTCATTTTCCAAGGTTAGGGTTTTGGATTTTCATTATGTTAAAAAGGCCTTTGGAGACTCATTATAAACATCATTATCTTCTTTCAAATGAGTGTAGTTGTCACATCTCTTCTCGTAGATAAGATGCCACCATTATAGAGAGTTCATTCACTCTGTATTTTTACAGTTCTGTACATTTCTCTCATTAATAAAAATTGTGTATTATTGTATATATGTGTCTCTTATTATATATCTAATATATCTTTGTTATATTATTATCTCTCTTGCAATATCTCTATATATTTCTTTTTTATATCTCCACTCTCATTTCGTGCTCAAAATAATTTGGATCAGTGGTATTAGAGCAGATTGCTCTTGTTCATTTTTTCAGTGCATGTCCACAATGAGGCTTGAGTATAGAAAGTTGGGTCTTGAGATTGTCTCTCTTTAGGACAATTTATTTCACACACACAAGAAACCCTCCATGGAAGAAGAAAAGAGAAATGACAGAGCATAAGATTCTATTAACTTGTTTCTCGAGAAAGATCTCATGTGACAGAGGGACAAAATGATGGAGAATTTTACCCAAATCCTTTGATTCCTACTGATAACAACAAATGTGTCTTCATCAAGAAGCCACTTTGGAAGAAACTCTCTTTTCAAGGTACAAGTTAATTTTGATATTCATGTATTTGAAGGCCAGATAGATGCGGATGCTCTGGAAAAATGGTTAAATCTAGTATAATGTTATTTCTCTATGCACAATTTCTCCGACAGGGAAAAGATCACCTTTGTGCTCCTTAAGGCTCTCCCCCATGTAAAACATTGGTGGGAAACTTACTGCGAGCAAATTTCCATAGAGGAGTTTGGAATTTTCAAGGCCTAACCCACTTGGGAATCTTTTGTAGATGTCGTTAAGGAACAATATTACCTTGTTGGAAACTGTGAAGACTAGTAAATGACATGGACCACGTTGCGTCAAGAGAGGGGCCAAGAAGTGATGGAGTTCACCAATACCTTCCATAATTTGTGCACCAATCTGGGTATCGAATATTTTGAGTGACATTGGGTTCTGAAATACCATGGGGCTCGATACAGGTACATCCAAAGTGAAATGGATTTTATGGACATCTCAGCGCTGGGAGATGCTTATCGATATGATTTCAAAATCGAGCAGAAATTTAAGCCCCCGAACAAACAGGAGTTTGGGTTTGCAAATCCGAAACAACTAAATTATGATAAAGATGGCCCTAACAAACACCCTCTCAAAAATCAGTCCAAGCCATAGGAAAAGAAGGGTAAGGGTAGTACAAAGAATAAAACTGGAAAATGGTGTGATTTCCACAAAATATCCTAGGAAAACATCGATGAATGCCACTCAAAAGACTCATTGGTAGACAAGATGAAAGAAAAATATATGAACTCAGATTCATAATCTGATTCAGAAAACAATGGAAGGAGATAGATCGTCGACGCAGACCCCACTTCCACCGTCGTAAGCACAATAATCCAACCAAAAGAACCAATAGATCATGAAGAGAGGGAGCACCTCCTCCATTCACAGATGTGGGTAAAGGGGACCCCATTGCATTTCATTTTTTATAGCAGAAGCCAAAAGAACATCATCTTAGTAGGGGTCATCAAACAACTGGTATTTCCAACAACACCACACCCACAACCATACAACATTGGGTGGCTTTTCCAGGGATGAGATCTTCATGTCAACTAACAGTGCCACCTATCCTACAACATTAAGCCTTTCAAGGATGAGGTATTGTGTGATATTTCCCCGTTGTATGTTTGTGATGTTCTTTTGGGCCAGCCATATACGTGGAAGCACCATGTTGTTTATGAGTCTCGACCTCGTAGTGTCAATGTTACTCTAGTGGATCACCTCTACATGATACCATAGGTATTTTCGACTATTGTTTCAAAAACCTAGTGTAGCAAATTCATCTCTCATATGTCAAAGTTTAGCTTCTTCACGATTCGGAAAAAATGTGAACAGAAGGAAAATGTGACCAATACAGCCTTAGTCCAAGCCCCTTATATCCAGTAGAAGAAGGTCGACAAGAGTGAAGAAAAGAACAAATATTCCTTATTCAAACCATCATCTCATGCAGTCATACTAGTTAAAAAGGTCCAACCCCCCCAACATCAAGTTCATGACAGCCTTCCACAAGCCAAGCAGCGTAACTTGTCCAGTAAGGCAAGCAACTCACCAAAGTTTAGATTCAGAAAACACATCCCCATATCCCAAGGGAACTCAAAGAAATGGATACCATTAATTCCTAAGGAGGGAGGAATGATCCAGATGGATATCGGTGGCCACCCACCTATTACACTGGCTCAAAGAACAGTTTTCCAGTTTGGCATTCTTTAACAATTTTTTGAGTCTAAAACTTTTGTGGTTGTTTTCAGTCCTCCTGGTGGAAGTTTTACTTCTCGAATAGACCTTTATAAAGAGGTATCGAGGGCCCCAAACATATATCATATGAAAAAGTTACTTCATCGGAAAGTTGACGTATCAACTACCCCCATCTGGGCCCACAAACCTTTTCTCCTTTCATCTTCCGAGGTTAGCGTTTTGGATTTTCATTATGCTAAAAATAACTTTGGATCCTCATTGTAAACATCATCATATTCTTGTGAATGAGTGTAGCCGTCACATCTCTTCTCAGTGATAACCTTCCGCCATTATAGTGAGTTCATTCACTCTATATTTTTACAGTTTTGTACATTTCATTCATTAATAGAAATTGTGTATTATTGTATATATAAGCCTCTTGTTATATATCTGATATATATCTATTATATTATTGGCTCTCTTGCAATATATTTGTATATTTATTTTTTATATCTTCGCTCTCATTTCGTTCTAAAAACAATCTGGATCAATTATTGATGCTTAGTTTGGATACCATATCTTTGAAGGATTTTTTACCCTAGATATTGTTGGCAACAACTAATTCTCTCGATTTTTATCACAATTAAAATCACCACAAATAGATTATATATTTTTGTAACTGCCATCTCCTTACATTTATAAACACTTATGTTTTGGGGAATTGAAGGCGATGATTGGGTTAAACTTATCTTATTGAGTTTTCTTTTTAATTTTCGTTGGTTTTGTTTAAAATTCATGACTGCAAGCATGGAATTTAAACAAAATCATGGTTTGGGTAATGATTATGTAGTTTTATTTTCTACCTAAGAAAATTTACTTTGAAGGAATCTATATGTTACTAAATTGAAGTTTTATAAGTGCATTGATCAATTGATTGTCTATATGTTACTAAATTGAAGTTTTATAAGTGCATTGATCAATTGATTGTCACATTTTTTATATATTATGATATTTCCTATGGTTGATTATGTGGTTTAATTATTCATCGATAAGCACGCTGCAACTTTGGGTTAAAATCAGTACATGTTCTTTGGTATATCAGTCATATCACATTCATGGAAATTGGTATAGTTCTGATGTACCCGTGACTACATCTCATCCCATTGTCCTGTTAAATTAATGAACCCATTCATTATTCGAATTGGCATTTGATATTGGTTGAGGGTTTGATATTCATTATGAGTAATGGCTCATAGTTATGCGCACCCTCTAGTTTTTCATTTTTTCCAAAATCATTTTATCAAGCATTGCAGTCTCCAAACTTCTTAGGTTTCAGGTCATTGTGTTTTTCATAGACCTCTCCCTGCTTCTCATTTATTGGAAGCCTAAGTCTCCCTCTCGTGATATCTATTGTGTCTATTTCAAAGTGTCCATGGCCCCTATGGTTCGAATAGAACCGAACGACTGTCAAGCTCTTCTTGCCCATGATGATGCCATAGATGATTTGAAGGCTCACGGTTGGGATGCCTTCCTCATGAAATTCTATGGTTACACCTTGCGGTCGCACAGGATTTTTCACAAACTTTTGATAGGTTTAGGGACAAGGTCGGGGATGTGAAATTGGAGGTCACAGAGGAATTTGTAGCCCAAGCAACATGACTCCTTCTGGAGGATGAAAAGTGGTTTAAAAATGCCAAAATGGAGGATGTTCTATGGAGATTGTTCATGGTCTCTCACAATTCTACCTTCTCCCCTAAAGGTATTCCTATTAACCTTCTAAAACCTTGATGAAACGACCTTATTTTAATTTTGAAATAGTTTATAAAATGCAAAGTCCTGTGAAATGAATGAACCCATTCATTATGAGATTTCCTATGGTTGATTATGTGGTTTGATTATTCATCCATAAGTGCGCTGCAACTTTGGGTTAAAATCAATACATATTCTTTGGTATATCAATCATATCACATTCATGGCAATTGGTACAGGTCTAATGCACCCATGACTACACCTCATCCCATTGTCCTATGAAATTAATGAACCCATTCATTATTCGAATTAGCATTTGATACTGGTTGAGGGTTTGATATTAATTATGAGTAATGGATCATAGTTATGCACGCCCTCTAGTTTTTTGTTTTTCCAAACTCATTTTATCAAGCATGGAAGTCTCCAAACTTCATAGGTTTTGGGTCATTCATTTTCGAGAGACCTCTCCCTGCTTCTCATTTATTGGAAGCCTAAGTCTCCCTCCTATGATATCTATTGTGTTTATTTCACAGTGTCCATGGCCCCTATGGTTCAAATCGAACCGAACGACTGTCAATCTCTTCTTGCCCATGATGATGCCATAGATGATTTGAAGGCTCACGATTGGGATGTCTACCTCAAGAAATTCGATGGTTACAACCTTGTGGTTGCACATGCCTTTGCACAAAATTTTGATGGGTTTAGGGACAAGGTTGGGGATTTGCAATTGGAGGTCACAGAGGACTCTGTAGCCTAAGCAACATGAATCTCGTTGGAAGGTGAGAAGTGGTTTAAAAATACCAAAATGGAGGATGTTCCATGGATCTTGTTCATGGTCTCTCGCAAGTGTACATGCTTCCCTAAAGGTATTCCTATTAACCTTATAAAACCTCAATGGCACGACCTTATTTTAATTTTGAAATGATTTATAACATGCGAAGGTCGGTATGGATTGGTCTTTTTATACCACATCCAATTGTTGGTGTTATTCATAGGGTTTAAATTGAACATGTCGGTCTGCTTGTTAATGAGCCTATACAAAATATCGAAACACTTTAAGAGACAGAGCATGAACTCTCTGTCAAGCCTCTTTGATCACGGGCTTATAAAAATATTTTTTCTATCCCACCTATCACAAATTGAGGACACTTGGGAAAGTTTCCTAAGTCGAAATGGTTTCACCCAACTCGAAAGCACACAGAATTCACCTTTAAATGTGAACCCCATTTTGGATAACCCTGTAACCGAGAGTCTAGGGTTCAATTCACCCAATGGTTATAAAATTAATGGATCTGTGTCTTTTTCTTTGCAAACTTACCGAGGTAAGAAACCACGATGTATTTTTTCACCTAGAAAATTGTTGGAATAGGTAGTGGACGAATTAAAAGGAAAATTTTCCCCTCTACTTGTTAATTAACCGAATCAAGGTCATAGTGACAAACCTACTGTCAAGAAATTTCGTAAGGGTAAGAAACAATGAATCTCATATTTGAATTTTATGAATAAGAGGTCTGGTCAATTGATATCTACAAATTTAAGCAATCAAAAAAAGGATCATTTGAGCTCAATCTCTATGATTGAGGTCAATGATCACTATTCATATCAAGAGATCAATGATTTCCTTGCTTAGGAAGATCCAAATAACTAGTCTCTCAAGAACGAAACTGTTAGTCAGGTTGAGCAGTATGATTTTGTCTCTAGTTTACCTCCGTTTCTGAAATTCCAAAAAGGTTTTGCTAGTAGTAGTCATGACTTGAAATAGACCACAAGGAACCATGAAATACGCGTTGCTGAATAAATTCCACATCGGTCTGTTATAGCACCAGTACATTGTGACAGTTTTTTAGATTGGATAGAACACTATTACAGGGACATTCTGTTGTTACAGGCACGAGTAAAAAATATGGCTTCTCGCAATGATTTACTTGAACAAGAAAACCAAGAGTTGAAATCATGTGCAGAGAGAGAAAATAAAAGACCCAAAAGATCCGATAATATAATCATAAAAAATGCAAGCAACTTCAATGCCATCATTAATTTAGAACTGTTTGATACTTCACTTGCTAATTTCTAATGGTAAAAATTATTTTGTTTGATTTTATTTCATTATGTTATGAAAATTCAAAATAGGAAGATTTAATTTTGATTTTCTTTGTTAATAATAAGACTAG
>CBVK0102158847.1:0-11424 GCA_900067695.1 Picea abies
TTGAACAAGGATTGGAAGCAAGACCCAAAGTAGTTGTTCAATTTCCCAAAGCTAGGAAGGGAGCTCTGTAACACCTACGCGAGGCAAGCATTTTGTATAGAAGCCTCCGCTGTAAATAAATTTGTAATGCATCCCTCCCCTTGAAGGAGAGTATAACCTCCATGTTTGTAATCGACTAATAGAGCGTGGCTCACTATACTTCTAACAACACCAGTGGCTTTGCCACTATCTCTTTTAATCAAAATCCATTAACCGCTTTTGTGAAAAAAAAAAAACATGCCCCTCCCCTTCAATAAAGTGTTTCCCTGAACACTTTATTAGATGCATATGCTTTTGCATGAAGAACACATCTTCTCATATTACCTCTTCTATTGGTAGTTTCTTTAACTTGATGAGGTACAGAGTAATTGCTTGATTTCCCAGTGAATTAACCCTGGTTTCAAGGATGGTTTCTAGTTCTAGTATGATTTTCCCTTCTTCATTAATCTAAGGAAAAATATTTTCAACTCAGATCTTGTCACCAATTACCTTCTTTAATAAATCAACATGGAAGACTATATGTACACCTGAAGATGGAGGAAACTCCAATTTGTAATCGATACCTCCAATCCTTTGCAACACCTTACCTTATAGGGACCATAATACTTCAGTGCCAATTTATTGTCCTTTGGTTGATTGAGGTACATTTGTTTGTATGGTTGTAGCCTCAGCATACAAAATCCACCACTTCAAATTCCCTTTCATTGTGATGTTGATATGCTTGTCATTTCACCCTATTTCATGCTATATCCAAGTTGTTCTTCAATAGTTTGAGAAGTTGGTTCTCTATGTGGTCCTATATTCTTGAACCTTTTCTTCCCCTCTCAAGGGTGATCTGATCGATAGAGGAGGATATCTTCAAAGTTCCATAAATGGGCACTTTATTTTATGATGTATGGAATGACGTGTTGTACCATCATTATGCTAAATGAAACAACTTGAGCCATTGTGTTTAGTTATCATATGAAAAACAATGAATACACCATTCTAAACATTTATTCACAATATTAATTTACACATTGAATTAAGGATGCTTCATTTGGATTAGATAATTATATTATTTTTCATCTACCACGATCCTTATAGAGTGGAAAAAATTGGAGGAATTAGCTTGCAAGATCATTTCAGTGGTAGGTCGCAGTTTGGAAAATTGGGGTCTAGAACCTTTTGGGGCCATTTAGAAGAATCAAAAGACATTTTTGGGGGTTAAAAATTTCCTATCATAGATTAGACCCTTGAAAGTTTTTTACACATCGATACCTTTCCAATAGTACAATAATCTCGTCAATCAGATATTGTATGCAAAAGCTATGCTTCTCGCAATTTGACCTACTGTGTTGACCACCATGGTATGAGATGTTTCCATGTCATCCCCTATTATTCATGCATATGGGGCTATCCACATATGTAATTTAAAAAATATTATAGAACGTCCAAAACCCTATCCCAAACAAGAATTCGAGGCCAGAGTAAGCCAATTGGAGGAAAAATGGCTCAGTTGAACAAGGATTGGAAGCAAGAGCCAAAGTAGTTGTTCAGTTTCCCAAAGCTTGGAAGGGAGCTCAGTAACACCTCAGAGAGGAAAGCATTTTATATAGAAGCCTCCACTGTAAATAAATTTGTAATGCATCCATCCCCTAGAAGGAGAGTATAACCTCCAGGTTTGTAATTGACTAGTAGAGTGTGGCTCACTATACTTGTAACAGCACCAGTGGCTTTTCCACTGTCTCTTTTAATCAAAATCCATTAACCACTTTTGTCAAAAAAAAACAAAAGCATGCCCCTCCCCTTCAAGAAAGTGTTTCCCTGAACACTTGATTAGATGCATATGTTTTTGCATGAAGAACACATCTTCTCATATTGCCTCTTCTATTGGTAGGTTCTTTAACTTGATGAGGTACAGAGCAATTGCTTGATTTCCGAGTGAATTAACCATGGTTTCAAGGATGGTTTCTAGTTCTAGTATGGTTTTCCCTTCTTCATTAATCTAAGGAAAAATAGTTTGAACTCAGATCAATTTGTAATCGATACCTGCAATCCTCTATAACACCTTACCTTATAGGGACCATAGTACTTCGGTTCCAATTTATTGTCCTTTGGTTGATTGAGGTACATTTGTTTGTATGGTTGTAGCCTCAACATACGAAATCCACCACTTCAAATTCCCTTTCATTGTGATGCTGATATGCTTGTCATTTCACCCTATTTCATGCTATATCTAAGTTGTTCTTCAATAGTTTGAGAAGTTGGTTCTCTATGTGGTCCTACATTGCTTGAACCTTTTCTTCCCCTCTCAAGGGTGATCTGATGGATAGAGGATGATATCTTCAAAGTTACATAAATGGGCACTTTATTTTATGAAGTATGGAATGACGTGTTGTACCATCATTATGCTAAATGAAACAACTTGAGCCATTGTGTAGAGTTATCACATGAAAAACAATGAATACACCATTCTAAACATTTATTCACAATATTAATTTACACATTGAATTAAGGATGCTTCATTTGGATTAGATAATTATATTATTTTTCATCTACCGTGATCCTTATAGATTGGAAAAAATTGGAGGAATTAGCTTGCAAGATCATTTTAGTGGCAGGTCCAAGTTAGGAAAATTGGGGTCTAGAAACTTCTGGGCCATTTAGAAGCATCAAAAGACATTTTTGGGGGTAAAAAATTTCCTATCATAGATTAGACCCGTGACGGTATTCTACACATCGATACCTTTCAAACAGTGCAATAATCTTGTCAATTAGATATTGTATGCAAAAGCTATGCTTCTCGCAAGTTGACCTACCGTGTTGACCACCATGGTATGATATGTTGCCACATCATCCCCTATTATTCGTGCATATGGGGCTATCCACATATGTAATTTCAAAAATATTATAGAAGGTACAAAACCCTATCACAATTGAGGGTTGAGGAAGTTAAAAACCCACCCTTATATGTCTATCCAGATATGTTAAATATCGAGCCACTAGGAGGATAAGGGATTCCATTCTTTTACATTGTATATTGCTCCATAGCTGAGAAAAACATCTGAGAGTGGTATTCTATGAGTATAAAAAAGGGGGATAGATTATGTAGCAGCCATACAGTCCATAGGTCAAAGGCAACTCCACGAAGATTGCCTCTTTATTTATACTTGCATAATTTCTATACTATATAAAAGAGAATAGAGCAACCTCACCTTTTACTTGGGTGTTCTTCCCTATTGGTTTTTCGAGGTCATATATTTTTCTAATTTGTGGATGGTGTGATTGTATTTTAGTGTTCTCTATTTTCCGCATTTCATCCATTTCATCCATAAGCCTAAAATAGTAACTAAATATTTTCGAGATCTAAAGGAAAAATAACCTTAATAGTAAAGATTTCAGTATTTTATTAGATATGTTGTGACGATATGTTTCAGTGAAATATCCACGATGGTTTACAGATCATATTGGTTTCAGATCATGTTTTTCTTTTAGGTATTTGTCGGAAGTTGTACATTCTAAGAATTGGATTAATGAGAAGTTATTGAAATGCTATACATGGAAGATGATTATGTTCATAATAACCCTCGAAATATAGAAGAAGAGAGATTTGAGCGGTTGCAAGAAATTTTTTTTGACATGAGTCACAATATGAACCTCCTTATGGTGGCTCTAGAAAGCAAAATAGTACCATTTGGAGATGATGGAGTCTCTAATTGAGAGATCGGATCAAAGGGGAAATTAAGAGAACATGAATAATTAGGAAAGGCATCATGGAAAGAATTCGAGAAAGTGTAGTCGAGTTCAAGTGTTGTAAACCCTTCACAGTCCCTATTTAAGATGGAAGTGAAAGTGGACATAAAGCCATACCAAGTTGAGATCCATGCATTAAAACTTAATCATTGGTTGCAACAACTAGAAGTCTATTTTAGTTTGCACCATATAAATGAAGGGAATAAGATTTCATTTTCTAGATTGAAGTTAGAGTTCAATGCCTTAACGTGGCAGGAAAGCAACACAAAAAGACTTAGGCTAGAGGGTGATTCACCAGTAACTAGGTGGGAGGACTTCAAAACCCTCATCAAGTCCCAATTTTACCNNNGTAACTAGGTGGGAGGACTTCAAAACCCTCATCAAGTCCCAATTTTACACTATCATGTATGTAGAGGACCAAAGGGCCTAGTGACACTACTTTAGTTAGAGGTAGGGGAAAATTGTCGAGAAGTACACCACTGAGTTCAAAAATATGGTCATCATACTGGGTATCTCTACCAAGAAACCAGATGTACTCCTCAAGTATATGGGGTGTTTACACAATCATCTATGAAAGAAAGTTACGATATTCAATTCAATGACAATCGTTCGAACAAGAAAGATCACTAGAAAGCTTATAAAGAGGGGAAGAAGAAGTGGAAATGGGGAAAATATAGGAAGACATCATCCACTACACAACAATCCAAAGATCCCATCAACCATTGCAATCATTGCAACATTGATGGTGTAACAACCCCTCTATTATGTCATATAATTACATGAGAAACAATTTGGATTTTTTTCTTTTTTGAAACAGTAATAAGCATCATTAGAATAGAAGAAACATGACCAGACATCATTAGGATAAGTGAAAAATTACGTGAACATACTTCAGTTAATTGCAGTTAGATTCATGATAATGACATATATCAATAAAACACATTTTGCTTCTCTCAATCATTTGCAATTAATTTAGATACTAATTAAGGAATGAAGGATCTGCCACATCACATGAGATGACATTCAACCTACCCACCAAACCTATCCTGCTAGTTTAGGACTTCCAAGACAGATAATCAATGCTCAAGTCTAGAATTCATCCAATTGATCTTGATCATTTAAGGTTTCAATACTAGCAACTTTTCTGAGGAACAATGAAGTATCTAATTCCCTTAATCTCATTTCATTCCAAATTTTAAATATACAGTTTAGGACTTCCAAGATAGATAATCAATGCTCAGGTCTAGAATTCATCCGATTGATCTTGATCATTTAAGGTTTCAATACTGGTGATTGTTCTAAGGAACAATGAAGTATCTAATTCCCTTAATCTCATTTCATTCCAAATTTTAAATATACAACAACGTTCTTCACTACCCTTCTGTAAACAGAGAAAATATGGTAGCCTAGTTACTTCATCAGGCATCATTGCATACTATTTAAATACCTTATCACCTTACAAATTAGGGATAGGAAGAAACTCTAGAAACACCAAGACAATAATCTTAAACATAGAACATAATCATTTTAACATAATATCTAGAATTTATGACAGTTTTAAACCACTTAGAAACAGGGAAGAAATAACGTGTAACTAGGACATATTCGGTTCTAAGAAGGATTTTAGGTTTTGTAAGAAGCATGGAACTTCTCTTCTAGCAACACAGTGCAACACCTCTAGAGTCAATTCCAGGAGTGCATGGATGGCTCCTTGAAGGCCCAAGTTTTAGAAGATACAACACCCAAAGTGCATAGAAACCTTCTCACGTCGAACAGAGGGAAAAAATTTCAGAAATACAAGCTCAGGAGAGACAATGCGAACATACACAGGGGAGGTGCAAGTATGCACTCAACAATTATCATCTAAATCTCAAGAGGGATGTACTAATGAGCATTGGCATTCCTTTCAAAGGAAAATCTCACGAAAGGAAACATATGGTAAGGTTATTGATGAAGTCTTTGATCATTGTCAAGGGGTCTTGTTACAAGTACAAAACCCAATCTCAGAAGAGATGGTGCCTTTGAAGTCATGTAGGAAATCTGATTTGAGGAAGAAAATTTGACGTGTGGAAACCTTTAAGGGTTGATCATTTGGAACCAAAGACAAAGTCTCGAAATGGACATGCATTGCTTGATATAAGAAATAGATCGTTAGTTAAAATGATCGTTCAATCAAATAGATCGGAAGAGCGTCGTGTAGGTGATATAAGAAATAGATCGTTAGTTAAAATGATCGTTCAATCAAATAAAGTGGAAGGATAGGATAAGGAAGGCCCAAGGCCAAAGATCCTGAATTGTCAAATTCCTGACAACCATTGGATCTTATTAATATTTTGGTTGAAGTAAGACAGTTGGATAAAGTCAAGATGCTCATTGTTTAAGCTTCGGGAAATCTCACTCTGTGAAAAAATGGAAGTGAAAACAAGGAACAACCTGGAGTCCTGAATCCCAAAATAAATCTTGACCATTGATCCAGGACTCATCACAGTTGTTGGATGAATTTTTTGAGTGATTCCAATACTGAACACTTCGGAGAAAGGGAGTCAAGAACATGTTAAAAACAACCCAAAGGCTGAAACCCCAGAATCACGAAGTAAGACACATGGGAACAAAATGATCTCACATGTCATCATAGTCCAGGTCAGCAAGATCACGTCAACAAGGACACATGGTGGAATTAGATAGCGAAAAGTGTCAAGGTCTAGCTAACACTTTGGGTACGAAAGTTATGAGTCGAGGTGACACGGGTAAACCACTTATTCTATTCCATGTCAGCAGTGACATCGACTTCCATGTCACTACAGGATATTTCAATACAGAGCAACACAATGCTCCAAAGTGTCATAGCTCTGAAGATACTTCTAGCTGTAGATCTGAGCGGGGTGTGGGAACCATCGATCCCTTAGTCATTCAGAGTTTGGCCCTTCAGAAAGGTTAAGAGATAAGGTATATCATTAGTCATTTCAGTGTAAATTTCAATCGTAGATCTACAAACCACTTAAAGACTATTATATATGGGATACTTCAGAGGTTCGATAGTTTGACACTTTGAAGAAAAATGGTTTTAGTTGCAACGGTGAGAAAACTCTAGGAGTTATGAACACCAGAGTAGATGAAAGTCATTGATTTAAGGAGGAAAATGAGCCGTTATATTTATTATCTCTTCGGCGGTTCATTGGTCTGGGTTAACAGTGTAAGGTAATGAAAGTGAAAAAAACCGAATTATGGAGTTCTGTAGTAGATCTCCACTATAGAATCTCTCATTAGGAGAACTCTGCCAACCGTTTGATCAAATATTACAAGCCAACAAAGGAGGGAAATAAGGTTAAAAATTTGGGGGAAGGGAGTGTGGGGTTGAAGAAACCTCTGGAACGTCGGAGCTCTGAAGTCCCAAATAGCACCCCTTAGGACTAGTGCCAGGTTCTGGATCCCGGTCACATGCATAAATTGATTTAGGAAAAATGGATAACACCCAGATCGAAAGTAAGTGAAAATTTTCCCGAAAACGTAATAATGGGCATCCCATGAATCCTGAAGTAAATGGATTAAGTAACAAATTTTACAGAACTCCACACCCCTAGAAACGTCAGGTAAAACAAAATCTAAATCTAGAAAAACAATAACCAAGGGTTTTACAATTTCACAAAAATACACCATTCGACATAATTGATTCATCATAAACTTAATAGGGAGTCATGGTGCAAGTTCAAATCCGATATGCCTCTCAGCATCAAACCCACCAACATAATTGACTTGGATTTTAAATGAAAATAAAAAAGGGCTTAGGATACAATTGGAACTAAACTACAAATGGTCAACGAGCAATATATTTAAAATGTCCTAGCATAATCCTCTTAAACATTTTTCAACATATTCAGGTAAGTATGAAAGGCATACTTAACCGTAAGCTATATGAATATGCAATTCTCACTAAACAAGGAGGATCATACCAATGTACAGAGTTCAGAACACATTTGGAATTTACAGGGAAGGAGTTAAAATATAACACTCTAGAAATTTTGTATTTTCTTGCAAACATAACACTTGACATTTAGACCTTCAAATGATTCTATAGTGAGTATATCCATCTATGGTACCAATAATCTCGTAAGATAAATAAATTCATCTTATAAATACCAGAAATCAATGAATTTTGTGTGTTTAATATGTCCTTCCAGACCTTGTTCTTCTTCCTTTCCTTCACTTGCTAATCACAAAGACTTAATCGATACCTCCCAAACAACTCTAGGGGTACTCTTCTTTCCCTTTAGCCCCTCAAGCCACAAAGGGGCCAAGCACACAAAAACCAGAACATAGTAGCTTCCATGATTTCCTCACAAGGAAGAGCTTCCACTCTTTTCATAAGCCTGGAGTCCTAAATCTCACAAGTAAAAAAAAAAATCATTCAAAAGTTTGGCAAGATAACAGTACTTTCCTAGGGTCCGATGCCATTCTCTTCTATGTCCCTTTATTTATAGAATTATCCCTCATGGACATCTGTCCATCATGCATAATTCGTGATTTTTTAGATATTCAATTCAAGGATTATTCATCCACTATAGGTGTCACATTCTTGCCCCCATGTTGCACAAGTAATTTCTCTTTTATTTCTATTTAAAATCCACCTTTCCTCACACTTCCCCATGTATTCCTAAATTTCCTCTTAGTTGTCTCTTAGTTCCCCAATCCCCTTAATTAATGGTTGTCTCCTAATTAGGTTCTATTTAAGGTTGAATTAGAAGTATTCTTAGTTAGGATAGGGTTGGTTGACTCAAATTCTATTCTATGCACAACCCATTTTCTCAAGTTGTAATTAATTTTTACACAAGGATATATATTTTTTTCTTTTTTAAACAATTTCATGCACCCTTGTGTATTATATCACTTCTTTAGGTTCTTATTTACTATTTCCTTAGCCATTAATTTACTTCAAATATTTATTCATGTCACAATGCAATTAGCCCCCTTTATTTAAAACTTATGTTTGGCTTTGATAATTAATACTCTATTGTTTAAATAAATTTTTAAATTCATCAAGGTCAAATCATTCCACTGATTTCTAGGCCACTTATGTTTATTGAATCAGGTTTCATTTGAACAACTTTCCCTTCAAGATTCACCCTATGCTCCAAGGGTGCCACTCGCGTTGACTTGTTTTTGGAAGCTTTTCCAACCCATTGGACTCAAAACTCCATTCGGTCTACCTTATGAGAGACTAAGGGATTCTAAGGAATGATGACCATGCCTTATTGTGTGCCCCTTAGAAATCTAAATGAGCGATTGCATCAGTCTTTCCTCATGGCATCGTGGACCACCCAAGCTAGGTAATCATTAACCTATAGTTCTAACCATGATGAGAGTGATAGTAGGTTGTGACAGGGATGTTGCCACACCTCTCCCTCAATATCTGAGTTTTTGTGCAAGGCCACTTTACTCTTTATGTGAGTCGAATTAGCAATCATCGTCAAGCCTACATCCATTGAAAAAAATAGTGTCAAAATCCATATATGTAAATCATGCTAAAATCCATCATACATCATATGTGCATGATAATGAAAATACTCAAACAATACAATCCACTCCCTAACTCAATCTAGAGTCCAAGGAATCTCTTTTGATGCCACTGGCATCCATAATCTGTCATGTTTCTTGGACACTTAGGACGACTTGTCAAAATCACATGTCAACACACACACACACACACACATCTATCTATCTATCTATCTATATATATATAATAGCTATAACACCTCAAAATCATCATATATAACCCATAATCTAAATGAAATCATAATGTTCCATACTCAGATCACTTGAAAGCAAGTGTCCTCAAAGAATAAGTCGATAATAGTATGCTCAGTAGAGAGGGATGTTACATACACCCCTCTTAGTTTAAACTTATTCCCAGAGTTTGTACAATATATGTAAAAGCAAGTAAATAAATTTATTTGATATAGATCTATATGTTTAGATCTATCAAATTTTTGTAAGGAAACTATTGGCACATCTCATATGCATCCTCCTAGGTAGTCGAGTGTGGACTATCATTGTCCCACTAGACCTTTACCTGATCGACTGTCCGATGTCATAGTTGTCAAATTTGATCATCCATAATGTAGATTGGCTCCTCCATGAGAGCACCCTCGTACGACACCTGCAAGGAACTCATGTCAATAACATGTGAAGGGTCACTAATATAATGTCCCAAAATAGATACATGAAAATCATCATGCATATGCCTCAAACAATTAGGCAAGGCTAGTCGATAAGCCACATTTCCCTTCTTTTTCACTACTTCGAAGGGTACCACAAACCTAGGAGAGAGTTTATCACCTTTCCTAAACTTGAGCAAACTCTTCTGCAGTTTTACCAGCAAGAAGACTCTATATCCAACTTCATAACTACGGTCAATGAGATGCGCATCAACATAACTATTTTTCCTATCTTACACTTATTTGATTCATTTTGTGATCGATTTCATCTGTTCTTCCATTTCTTGAATCATTTATGGCCCTACCAAAACCCTTTCCTCAATTTGACCCCAACTCAACGACATCTGACATGGTCGGAAATAAAGAAACTCAAATAGTTCCATCTTAATTGTACTCTGGTAATTGTTGTTGTATGCAAATTTTATTAGTGGCAAGAATTCTTCTCGACATCTATGTTGGTCCATTACATACATACACAACATACCTTCCAAATTCTTTTTTTTCCTTTCTATTTTCCCATCTATTTTGGGGTGATAACCTGTGCTAAAGTTTAATTATGTTCACAAAGTCTCTTAGAAACTGGTAAAAAATTATCTTGTAAACACTGACCCTCGATCGGATATGATTCTTTTTGGAACCCCATGTAATCTCACAATCTTGCTGAAAAACACTCTAGCTATGTGCAGTGCATGATATGTCGTACACACTGGAATAAAGTGTTCACTCTTCATCAAAGTGTAAACTACCACAAAAATCAAATCGTGTCTTCTTGTTGTTAGTGGAAATCCAACAATAACGTCCATCGAAATTACTTCCCATTTTGATTCAGGAATAGACTATTGTTGTAACAATCATGTTGGATGTCTATGTTCATCCTTCACTTGCTGACATTCTAGACATCTCGCCACGTAACTAACTATGTCTTCCTTCATTCCCTTCTAGAAGAAAAAAGGCTTAAGATCTTCCTTCATCTTCGTGACTCCCGGATGAGCCATGTATATTTCTTGATGTGCTTCACTTGAGATCAAACTTCTTAGTTCTTTTTTAGGTGATATGTAAATTCTTTTGTTAAATATCGATAATCCATCATTGTCTAGTGAATAACCTTCATACCTCGGTACCATCATGATATATTGTCCAATATTTTTCTTAAATTCCTTATACGAGTCATCATCAATTTGTAGAGTTAGAATATTTTATCAAAAAATCATCTTAAGAGGTAAAACCAAAAATATGTGTCGCCTCCTACTCAACGCATCTTCCACTGGGTTCACAGTTCCTTTAATGTAAGAAATTTGAAAGTCGTATTCTCTAAGCAATTATGACCAACACCTTTTTTGCACGTTAAGGTCACTTTGTGTAAAAATATTTTATAATCCACAGTGATATGTCTTTAATTCAAATTTTCATCCAATCAGATAATGTCTCCATACTCTCA
>CBVK0102158850.1:0-17268 GCA_900067695.1 Picea abies
GGAGTACACGAAAATTACCATCAAACACACTGTAATTGATGAAGGTGTTGCGACATGTGTGATGTACCTAACCTGTTGGAAATTTATTGGCTCTCCAACTCTGTCCCAATATATGACCATGTTGGCAACATTTTATGGGCGTTCATTTCAAACCCAAAGAATTCTTCCCACTTTTCCAATCCAGTTAGGTTGAAAGATAGTGGAGGTTGATTTTGAGGTGGTTGATGCGCCCTTGACTATAATTTACTACTAGGGATTAATTGGACTTATGCCATGAAAACAGTTGTGTCGTTCGTTTTCCACACTTTATTTTTTCCTCACGAAGGTAAAATAGTGATGATTGATCAATTGTCCTTTACACATGCTAGTCCTAATGCATTACCTGGATTTTCAGTCCATGTGATCAACAATTCTCAGCATGCAACTGAGGATGTTGGTGTTGGAATGTATCCCTCTCTCATGGGTAGCTTTGATTTCATATTCCTCTCTGATGACATCCTTTCCTTTCTATACTTCGTATTTCAATGACCCTTGGACCATACCTTCCCTGACTATGTCGAACGAAGGTCAATCTCACATTTGGATGGTAATTTCACTGTCAGACGAAGAAGTTGTGTATCATTCTATTCTTGATGCTACTGCTAACCCAGATCCTTTCTCCTCACAGATAGATGAGGTGGATCATGTTCTAGAGCCCATATGGGTTGTCTAATATTCATTTTCGCATAATTTCCTCGATGATACTTTACCCTCATATGAATCCATCTTAGAGACCATTTATGGTCCTGATAGGCCTTGGGACAATATGCATCATTGCTCCTATTTCTTCCTAGATATTGTTAGGATTGAACATGATGAATTTAGATATACCTTGAGTGAGATGGTCGGTCACGTTGTGGTTCCATTAGATATGCATGGTATTTATGTCAAAGGAAATGTGGAGAATATTTCTCCTACTGTCATGATCAACATCTCTCGAATTCTTGGAAAAATTGAGAACATAGATATCGATGCAGATTGTTCTCCTAAAGAAATTCAGATCTACATCGATCTCTTCAAAGAATTTTGTGATGTATTCGCTTGGTAATATGAAGAGATGCCAAGGATCAAACCCAGCATTGTCGAACATGAGATTAATACCTATTCGGATGCTAGACCTATTCGAAAACATCTTAGAGTTGTTAATCCTAGGAAGGCCCTTACTATTAAGGCAGACGTAGAGGAGCTACTTAATGATGGTTTCATTTACTCGGTTCCCTTGACTAAATGGGTGTCCAACCCTACTGCCTTGAATAAAAAACAAGGAACCATCTGTGTATGTATGGATTTTTGGTACCTGATCAAGTCTTGTCCTAAAGATAACTTCCCTACTCCTTTCATTGACCAGATTCTTGACAAGTTGGCGGTAAGAGAAGTCTTTTCTTTTATGGATGGATTTTCAGGGTATAATCAAATTCAAATCAAATCTGAGGATCAACATAATATGGAATTTATTTTTCCTTGGGGTACTTTGGCATACCAGAAAATTCTTTTCGGCCTTAAAAATGTAGTAGCAACCTTCCAACATGCCATGAGCTTTGATTTTCGTGATCTCAAGCATATTGTCAAAGCTTACCTAGATGATCTTGTTGCTCACTCTGACAAAAGAGTAGATCACTCCACTCCCCTTTGTTTAGTATTTGAGAGATGTTGTTACTATCGCATTAGGTTGAACCCTCACAAGTGCATGTTTTGTGTTAGGTCTTTCCATATTTTAGTATTCTTAGTGTATGAGCTTGGGATCATTGTAGATCCTATCAAGTTTGAGGAAATACTTTGATTTCCTCCCCTGCACAACATTCGAAAACTATGCCAATTTAACTAAGATTTTCATGCGTATTTTTAAGAAGGATACTTCATTTATATGGGATGAGCAAGCCTAAGAATATTTTGATTATCTTAATAAATCCCTGTTACTAACACCTCTGTTGAAGTGTGCAAACTACAATAGAGAATATTTTCTTTATATCACTGCATCTAAAGGGACAGTTGGTATGGTTCTAGTTCAGAAGGAAAATGAGCTCCATGAGCACATTGTCTACTATATCAATCAAAACCTAGCCAGTCCTCAACTTAAATACTCTCGTGTAGAGAAACTGGCCTTGGTCGTCGTACATGGGGTTCAAAGATTACGTCATTATATTTTACTTTACAAAATGAATGTAGTTGCAGATATCAATCCCTTTAAATATGTCCTCAATAGGCTTATCATAGGGAGGAAATACAATAAGTGGATTTTTATTTTGCAATAATTTGATCTCGATTTCACTTTGATGAAATCTAAGAAATAACTAGTTTTTGTCGAGTTTATATCGAACTTCCCTCAACTAAATGAGGATAATTTCATGACAATTCATTTGTATATGAACACATATTCCTTATCTCATCTTTAGACCCCTCGTATGGATACATTATAATTTATATTCAAACCTTGAAGCTACCCCAACATCTGTCGAGAGACGATCGACGACATATACATCATCAGGCTAAAAACTACCTTATCATTGGCGACACTTTGTATCATCAAGGAGTATATAATATTTTATGTTTTTTCTTGACTCACGATGAAGTTGAGTCTATTCTCAATGAATTTTATATTGGGCCTTGTGGTGGTCATTTATCTGGGCTTGTGACAACCCAAAAAATATTGCGAGGCAATTATTTTTTGCTGTCAATTTTTAAAGATTGTGTTGAAGAGGTCAATAAGTGTCACCTTTTCCAGGTGTTCACTCAAAAAATATTCTCACACTAAGCGCCTCTTCACCCAGTCATTACCATCAGTCCATTCACCAATTTGGGGGTATATTTTATGGACTATAAGCTAGCTTCGACTGGGGGGAACCAACATATTATTGTGGCCATGGATTACTTTACTCCCTTCCAAATCAAAATTTGTATATCCATGTATCCTCACTTCACCACTTGAGACAGACCATATCCAATTATACCATGTCGGTACCTTAGCACATGCTTCGATGCAATCCAATGGAACTACCTTAGATTCAACCAAATACTAGCTAAGGGTACTCTATGCAAATAAAATATCTAGCCTAGGGTTAAACAGGTACATCAAGGATCCAATCAGTTTCATGCACATCATTGGATCCACCAAAGATTTTGAATCTAAAGCAGAATCACTCAACTTATTTAGATTTGTCTCCATAGGTTTATCTATGGACTTGCAGTCCATCATATCGAACCTCGTCAATATCCCCTGATTTGAGGAATATCTCATCTGATTTTGTTCACATCTCTAATCCCAAGAAATAGTACATTCGGCCAAAATAATCCATTTTGAACTCCAAGTTCAACTCCCTCTATTAATGAAGAAAACCATGTTGTTGATTCTATCTCACTGGTTTCTCCTTCTGTGATTGAGGAAAAACCCATACCCCAGTCCTTCTAATTGTTTGCCTCCTCTATCACTATAGAAAATCCTATTGAAAGAATTGGATCCTCTCAGGAGGTCTCACATCTCCTAGAATACACTTTCCTCTGAAGTTTTTGTCTAGCCTCATCAACTCATGAAACCTTTTTGTGAGTCCTGGAAGATGTATTTCTCCCACCTGAACATAAGGGAGAACTCCATATGAATGATCGGCTCTCCCTCTGAGACAACTAACTCTTTCTCATATCAGGCTCACTCTAATTCTACATGCTCCCTATGAAAGTCGACTCCCTATAAGTATGTACAATCTATGGATCCATCTACTCCCTCTTCATCTTCTGACCTCTTGTGAAGTCTAGTATCCTATGAAATTTCATGGGAGGTTTCTCCTCCCTACTGGATCCTGAGGGATGACTCCCTATGAACTCTGGATCCTTCCGAGTTGGAACTTGGTGAGGCCACCTACCTCACCATCGATGGAGCCACCTGATCCTCCTCATAGTTTTGAATCTAAGTAACTCAAGACAATATAAGGTCGTTTTCTCTCCCTAAAAGTATCACTAAGAGTTGCATGCCTCTCTTCATCCTACAAACTGTCACAAATCTAGGTTGGCCTCTCCAAGTCACTCCAACATCTCTAGGTAGATCCACTGGCCCTTCCAGCTCTAATGAATCCTCTTGATAATAAGAAGGATGGAAAACTGGAATAGAGGGATCTATACAGTCATCCTTTAGAGCATTTTTCTCCTCATTGTCAATCTCCATATGAGACTCTATGTATCCCACAAAGGTATGCTTCTTTCTAGAAGGTTCTGACTTCGTCCTTTTCTAACCAGATACCATCTAACCTATTTCCACTTGAAATTTTCACTATAGCTCCTTCTTAGATTTATCACGTGTGACTTTCCCGGAACAAGAACAAGAACAATAGTCTTCAAGAGTTGTGACCAATCATTCCTCCACAATAACCTGCCTGGAAAAATAACAAAACAAGAACATATATGTGTTAAGATCCATGTAAATTAACCTTGCCAGAAGGGTTTGGAACCATTGGTATGTCCATAGGGTTACTAAGATAGGAAAGAGATCAATTTAACTTGTGAACAAATATATCATTATTACTAAATAGTAAGAATTTTCATAATGATCAACATACCAACAATATTCAAGTGTTACTAAACATTCGATAGAAAAATTACTGAGTAGTAATAGACCTATAATGGTTTTTTTCCAAGTTACAAACATTTACTTAGGATGCAGCAATATAAAATATCAAACATGATATGCAAACCTAGAGTCTTGATGTTGTTGTTCCATTTTATCTCGAGCTTTCATACACTGCAAGAGACATCGATTTTGTTGCCTTGAAGTCTCATACTCTCCACCATATTGACAAAAAGAAATTACAAAATATGAAACAGAAAGTTCAATGTCCACGAAAATGTCAACAAGCCTGAAAACCCTAAAATTTCAACTTTGACACAATGTCAATCTAAGAGAACGAATAGGTGAGCTAGGGCAAGGCGAGTTTCTTTGTGGTAAAATGTTTCCAAATGAAATGAAATGAATGCTCAATGAGCTTGAAAAAACTATGTAGGGGTAATTTTCATGTGCATTATAAAATCTCAACAAAGCTTTGATTCCATGTTGAATTTTCTAATTTCCATATCTGATAATTATTAACTTATGATTTTAAGTGATTTCGATGCCATTTTTATTATAGAATAATTACACACTAAAATTTTCAACTGAAATAAAACTGCAACAAAAATAACAAAATCACCAAGAGATATCCATGCACAATAGACACATGATTATCCTGTGAAAACCCAAACTCAAGAGAAAAACACAAAAAAAATTATATAAACAAAATTGAATCCAAGTTCATGAATACATCACCAAAATCCAAGCACATATAAATTTGTGCCCTAGTGTGATGAAGAACCCTCAAGCATGGTACATCACTAAACAAAGATAGAGCACCACCAAAACAACTATTAAGATTCTCCTTGAAAAATTCATCGGAATTGTTGCTACAACTACTACTAGACTTGCGCACTAGATGAGGAGTTGAGTGAATGTGTAATAATGAAATGAAGATGCCTTTATTTATGCTAATCAAGTAACCTTATTTTACAGGTAGGGCCAACTTGTCATTTTTTTCCTTTAACTTTATTTTATTTCTCTTGTAGCCTTTACACATGTTGCAATGAACCGACTTGGTCTTCTTGTCCTTTTCTTCTTTCTAGTGCATTCCAATGTCTTGTATAATGGCTTCTTTGTATTTTATTATGGAGAATGACTGCCCAAAGTTGAAAAACTTTAACAATTCAAAGTTCCTATGAACTTCAAATGTGTGATAAAGAGAATAAAACACTTGGAGAATTCATCCAGGATGTAGATGGAAGTGGTTTGATATATTGTTTCTGCGATGGACGACATTTCAGTCCATTTGTGGGATACATGACTCACAGGTCCGAGGATCAAATCTATCGAGTTTGCAGATCTTCAGTATCCCATTTTCTTCCTTCATCATAGTCTCCCATGAGATGGGGTATTTTTTTTTTACATCCGTCATCATAGTCTCCCATGAGATGGGGTATTTTTTTTTTACATCCGTTGGAACTACATCATCACCCCTATGTTCTTCTTCTCAAATTTTGAGGGAGGAAACTACAAAAATTTGGTTCATTGAGGATGACTAGGAATTCTAAGGAAAAACTAGAGATCTTAATTGTTGATATTTCATCTTGAGGTTGTCTATGCATTGAGACACAATATCAATTCGTATTACATGTTATGCTTCACTTATATTTTCTCTATTTACCTTCTCTAAAGAACCATTTTCTTTCGAATTTCTACATACCTACAACATTGATTATCAATCTATTTGGTCATTTTATTATTGAAATGAGATATGGATACCAAAATTTTTGCAATGTGGTGTTCACTTCTCCTTTGACTGTGCCATAGGTTTGAATAATCATATAAAGAAATGTCAACTATGGTTTTGATCAACCATCCTTAACCAATAAAAACATCTCCAATATTTAAAACTAGAGGATCTTGTGACTATTTCATTTGAATAACCAATGGAGGTAATAAATATCACGACACATATATGGAGAAATCCAAAAATATAAGATAAATACATTCCACAAGACTAGGAGTAGATTGAAGCCAATTTCCCTTGTTTCTCTAGGTTAAAAAAAGCAACCTTGACCAAATACATAATTTCTCAAGGATAAAAATGAAATCCCATAAAATCACATTCAACACCACTCACATAGAAGTTTTGGAAGAAATTGTCCAAATAAAATGTTGGAATGATCCCACCTACATCTCTCCCAACCATTTTGATAGATTTATGAGATTTCAATAGGAACTTGTGCATATGTGTTGATAGTACATAAGGTCAAGTGGTTTAAATTCATATCTCTTCTCTTTCAACTTACATTACCACTTGTATCAGCATGCTTCCACCATCGTTAAGATAAAAACTATGCTTCTACAATTAATGGGAGATGGGATAAGATCTCAAATTTGTCTGTATTGATCCAACATATAGTAAAATTCTTCTTTTTTACATATGATTCGCATGATTGTTGAAGGCCTCCTTGACACCCATTGAATTCTATAAATGAACCTTGCAATAAAAATATATTTGGGGATGTTTGATTTCTCATATGTTGAAATATAATTTTTTTGTTGCCTATTAAAGTAAGATTTTAGACTTCTCTTGAATTGACAATATTTAATACTTGATAAAACACCACTACTTTTTCATGGTTATTGAAATATTTTCTAAACATCATGCAAATATTACTTTATAGTTTCCTTCGAAATAGAACATATATTTCCTAAACCTGTTAGAAATCTTATTGTCATTAATGTCAATAGATGTGATGGGTGCATTCGAAGAAGTTTACAATAATCCCTAGAGGTATGCTCATGAACCTCGAAGTTGTTGAGGAATAAGGACATAAAAGACGGTCTAAATGTTGGTAACACACTCATAGATCGATAGTCCTTGTCGTCTCATTTCCAACGATAGTTGGTACATCATGTAGCTCCTCACGGTTGAGGATTTGTGAGGTCATGAAGTTGGAAGCCCCAAAGAATGGTTAAGAATCCCCTAAAAATTTACAAGTCATTAATTAAACGGTAAATTGGTTCTATTAAGAAATTAGAGGTTGGCCCTTAAGTTAAGGAAAGAAGTCACTTGGAAAGGTATAAATACACTTGAAGAAGTCTCTCATTATTACATATACAACTTTATTGAATATCTTCTATGTGAGAAAACTTGATATATTTGGTGAATCTAAGGTACTTAGTTTGAGGCAGCAAAGGAAGTGTGAATGAGAAGTTTTTGGATTGCAGAGGAGAGCGAGGGATTTTTAGAATCCCTAATTTGGCTAACCCCTACAGGTTAGAATACTGGCATCCCATGAGGCACCCTCGCAAGTTTCTTAGTGTCTGTCACATGAGGCCCTGCACGACATTCATATTGGTCCTAGGAGGCTAAGACAGATCTAGGGGAGGATGCTAGTACCAAGTTACTGAGGATGAAGAAGGTTTGTAGGTATATAACACAGTGCAACAAATCAACTCCAGGTGAAAAGGTTTCGGTACATGGTTGATGCATGATATTGTACAGGTTTTGGTACATGGTTGATTCACATGGTATGGTACAGGTTATGGTACATGGTTGATGGTTTATGTACATGGTTGACAATTGATGTACATGGTTGATGGTTGATGTACATGGTTTGGTGATGTCTTTGGTATCCTTGTGAATGGATCTAGTTATAGTTAGTTGATGATGGTATATCAGTGATGGTGATAGTAGCAGTAACAATGACAGTGGTAGTGATATGTTGGATGATTGGTTGATCGTCTGTGACACATTGATATGACAGTGGTAGTCATAGGTTGATGTGACAGTGGAAGTGACATGTTTGTTGATGTATTGGTGACAATGGTAGTGACAGGTTGAGTCTACACTTATGTTTTCCTATAATAATGGGTATCAATATTAATTGAAGATGATCCCATTTAAATATTTCTATGGTAGAACACGCAATGCCTCAATTATTTGGGACAAACCAACAGATACAGTAGTACTTGGGCCATAATTACTCAAGGATATGGAAGACTAGACGGTTAAAATTACGCAGAATTTGAAGGTAGCACAATATGGAAAGAAGATTTACACAGATAAGAATAAGATAGCTAGATAATTTAAAGTGGGAGAGCATGTGCTTTTGAAAATGAATCCCAGGAAGAGCTCATTAAATTTGTGCAGTTGTACAAATCTAGTCGTCAGATTCTATGGTTCATTTGAGATATTGGAGAGAATAGAGCCAATTTCATACATGCTTTCATGAATGTGCATAATGTATTTCATGTCTCTTTTTTGAAAACTTAAGTACATGATCCTAACCATGTTATTGATTGAAACTTGATTGAGATGGAGAAAGAATGAGACTTTTAGGTCTGGCCGATACACATATTGGACAAAAAATTCAAAATAATCCAGAATCGAGTCATAGAAATGGTAAAATTTCAGTGGAACTGCTATGGTCCTGAAGATGATACTTGGGAGCATGAATATGCCATGTGGGAAGACTACCCATAACTTTTTGAAGAATTTTGAAATCTTAATTTTTTTTTTGTATATGCACTAATTAGAGTGCCAAAATAAGGGAGAGGGGAACGTAATACCCCAATTTTGAGTCTACATATTAATAATGTATTTTTTTTTATTTGATGAAAGGCGAGAGTTCCTAAACAATTAAAATAGGTCGGAATTCCTAGGAAATGTAGTACTTTGAACATTGCAAATAATAAAATACATCGTTGGTTTAAAGACAGGAAAAGACCGAGTTATAGGGGGCTATGATTCCATAAGAGAGGGGGATAAGGAGGATAAGTATTTTATTTATATTTTATTTACCCATTTTGTTTTAATTTAGAAAAGTGGTTACATGAGCTTCTTGGGGGGAAGGCCATTTGGTTCTTGATTTCATGTAATTATATAAACACCTTGTTGATGATATTTTTTGCCAACGAGACTTAGTCGACAAAGTGTTGCCAGGCTCCCTCTCCAGTCACACTACTTGCGCAAAGTTTCTCTTGCTCCCACTGAGTTGCCTACTACACATTAAAAAATATGGTTGGTTATTAATTTTGAGATTCCACATGATACAGTATTGATAAATTTGTTGAAGTTATGGAACTATCTCAAATTTGGCTCTCATTTCCCATACACCTTTTGTTTCCTATGACCTTTTCAAATAAAGAAAAGTGAACCAATTATCTAAATTCATTCATGTGATAAACCCTTCATATTACTTCTGTATGTTCTCATGATTCTATTTCCAAGAAAATATACTCATATCCCTCCCATATTTAATTATACCCTAAAGGTAATATAAAGTTTCCTTTTGGTTATGATTTAAATATTGGTTATGATTTAAATATTGTTTCAAGACCATATTCACATTCTCACTTAATCCCATGTCCTTTTCCAAAATATTGAAGTTATACCAAAATTTCCTTTAAATGATGACTTTGACGTTTCCTCAGGCCATCTCATAAGTAAAAGGGAAAAATATATAGAATATTATTCTATTTGAGATTGAAGGGAAGAGTTGGGATCATTCGACCTCCCATCATATTTTTATATTTTCAAAGCATTTGTTAAATAAGAATCGGAAAAATTTCATAGATCCACAACCCATGATGAAATATCAAAAATCAACTAAATATTAAGAATCAGTCAGATGGACGAGGTCTTGGATAAGATAAGAAAGGATATGTCTCACAGACTCGTAGTGAAAACTCAAATATCGACTAAGTATAAAGAATCAATTGAATGAACCAGGAGGTCTCCACTTCTCACAGATCAAATGTCCTAGAGGGTGAGATATTTGACGACCCAGGAGGTTGCCACTTGTCACAGATTGGATGGCCCATAGGATGAGAGATCTAATGGCTCATGATGTCTCGAAGAGCCATGGTGAAATACTTAGGAACATTTATAAGTATGGGTGAAAATTGAGTGTGGCAGAATGCAAGGGTGCATTCTGGAGGTCGTGGGGGTATGAGAATATATTCCTTAGACCCGCAATGAAACCATAAAGATAAAAAAATCAAAGACTGAGGCTAATCAGAGATATGATCAAATGGTGCTTGTGAGTTGAAGGTTCAATCTATGTGAAAATGGGATCAATGGTTGAGATTAATCTAAGGTCCAGATTAGATGGTTGTCATTCATCAAAGATGTGTTACATATTGAGGTGGTCAATAAGAAAATTGATATTCGTGATCTAATCCAAAGATAACTAGACTCACTGTCAAGATTGAATATGAAGGAATGAGTGGATAGTCAACGGACAGTCGTTGACTGTTGAAGTTATGTTGCATGTGCTAATAGATATTCCTTCATTGCCTTTTCCATCAATAAATTTCTACTCAAGACTCATATTTGAGCAAGAGAATCGTCATTGAAAATATGGTTCAGAGAAGAATAACTTGGAATTGTTAAAATTGGGATAACTATGATATAATTCTTCATGAATTAAGCAAAAACAATTACCTATAGCATTAACTGAAAAATTTCTATAATATGCAAAATTCTAACAAAAATGGTTTCTTACACATTTTACAGAATTAAGGGATATAAACATATCAATTCAATATAGGAATGAATATCTGGGACATGGAATAAGGAGATGGATCCTTCATTCATGAAAAATAATCCAAAGGTATAAATATCAATGTTGTAATGTAGAGACAGAATCGAATAGGCACATGAGAACAAGGGAATAAGAAACATTAATAGAGACTGTGAGAAGCTTGAGAATAGAAGTGTAGAGTTACAAAGCAGACAATGAGAAAATGATGAGAGAAAAAAATCAAGTAAATATTCAAATGATGCAATGCATAAATCAGTTGCATAGGCAGGCAAAAAATGGATCAGACTCAAGAAAAGAGGAAGAATGCAAGCAACATGAAAAAAGAGATGGCTACAAAAGAGTTGGTCATTCAAGAAGTGATAGTAGAATTCATAGAAATTACTCACCTTCTTATTCGGCAAGGAAATTTTATGCATCTAAAGACTCTATAAATAGTAAAAAAGTGTATCATGTTAGTCACCAAAGAATAAGGCATGAATTGGATAGCTTACAAGGAGAGTTGAGGAAGCTTAATCCACCATCCTTTGATGGTGAAATAGAAAGGGAAGATGGTGTTGACGCATGATTGCTGGGAATTAGGAAGTATTTTCAGTTGCACAACTACTCATCTAACTTAGAAGCCAGAATTTCCACATACCATTTGCATGGAAAACTTGTTATGTGGTGGGATCAGTTGAAGAAATTTGAACACTTTAATGAGACCAGGATCACTTGGAAGCAGTTCAAGAGATATTTTCAGAAGGAGTACTTCTATGACAATAAAATGAAAGAGTTATTTGAACTCAGGTTGGGAAGCATGGCCATGGTAGAATATGAAAATAATTTCTTAGGCTTGTTGAAGTATGTAGGGTTTATAAAGGATGAGAATGTGAAGATACAAAGGTTCTTGAGTGGACTACCATCATTTTCTAAACAAAATATTCAATATGATGAGCCCAAAACTTTGACAGAGACTATAAGGAAGGCTATGTACCTATATAAACAAGGAAAGGATAGAGAATCCTTATATAAAATTGGAAGGATAAGAAGAAAGAGAAATTTGATCAGATAATGAAGGGATTCAAACCTCCTTTCAACGGAAATGGTCCTAATAAAAAACAGCAAGATTAGTTTGTTGAGGATGAGTCCAAGAGAGAATACTCCTTAGGAAAAAGGGCAATACCAACAATCAGATGTTGGGGATGTAAAGAAGATCACATGTACAAGGATTGTCCTCGCAAAGAAGAAAAAATGAGGACCATGCACAACATCCAAGAGCCTGCTACAATAGTAGAATACATGGGTAGAAGTATTCCAATAATATATGCATCCTTAGAAGATCGACAAGAAGAATCACAATCCAATATGATCGAAGTGGAAGGTAAGATCATTAATTATATTGTTGTTATTTTAATTGATTCGGGAGAAAGACATTATTACATTGATCCTAAAATAGTGGAAAGATTGCATTTGGAGAAAAATAATCTTGAAAAATCAAGTTTAGTTCATCTAGCCACTGGAACCAAAAGAAGGATCAATGAGAATGTTAAAGGTTATCCAATAAATCTGAATGGAATGAGTATTAATGTTGATATGAATATCATCCCATTAGGATCTTATGATATCCTAATTAGAATGGATTGATTGGACCAGCATCATGATGTCCTAGATTGTCATAACAAGACATTTACATGTCTTGATGAAGAAGGAAAACATAGACTGAGAAAGGAATTCCAAGACTTATTTCTATAAGGGAAATTTAAGTCTTACAGTTAAAGAGATGTTTTAGAAAAGGTTTTCAATTGTATGCATCTCATATGGAGGAGCCAGAAAAGACAAAAGGAACAACCCTTAAATATTTTTCAGTATTGCAAGAGTTTGAAGATGTATTCCAATAAATACTAGGATTTCCACCAAAGAGGGAAATAGATTTATTTATTTATTTAGTACCAGGAGCTTCCCCAGTATCAAAAAATCCTTATAGAATGAGTACATCAAAATTAAAAGAATCACAAATGCAGTTGGAAGAATTGTTGAAGAAATGGTACATACACCCAAGTGTTTGACCTTGGGGAGCACTAGTACTCTTTGTCAAAAATAAGGATGGAACATTGAGACTGTGTGTTGAATTTAGATAGCTTAATAAAGCCACTATGAAGAACAAATACCCTCTACCTACAATTGATGACATCTTTGATCAGCTAAGAGGGGAAAATATATTTTAAAAGATAGACTTAAGATCAAGATACCATCAGGTAATAATCAAGGAAGAAGACATTAGGAATACAACCTTTAGAACCAAGTATGGACATTATGAATTTGTAGTGGTTCCATCTAGACTAACCAATGCACCAGTTGTCTATATGTGCTTAATGAATGGCATATTCAGAAATTATCTAGATAAGTTTTCCATTGTGTTCTTGGATGGCATACTCATTTATTCTAAGTCAGAGGAAGAGCATGAACATCACTTGCGGTTGGTGTTGCAAGTACTAAGGTAACATCAATTATATGCCAAGTTAAGAAAGTGTTATTTTTACAAAGAATAGATACATTATTTGGGGCCCATTATTTCAGAAGAAGTTATAACAGTAGTTCCTGAAGACATTGAAGCCACTAGAGGATGGACAACACCGAGAAATTTTTCAAAATTTAGATCCTTTATTGGATTATCCAGATACTACAGGAGATCTATAAAATGATTTTCTAAAATTACTCATCCCAACACTTCTTTACAAAAGAAGTGAATTAAATTTGAATGGACAGGAGAGTGTGAATAAAATTTCAATTCATTGAAAGCATTACTTACTAGTGCACCTATTTTAAATATTGTTGACCCAAATGAGAATTTTGTGGTATGTACAGATGCGTGCAAGGAAGGACTTGGTGGAGTCCTCGCTCAAAATGGACATGTGATTAGTTATGAGTCCAGAAATATTAAATAACATGAGAGGAATCATGCCACACATGATTTGGAGCTTGTTTCCATAGTTCATGCATTGAATATGTGGAGGCATTATCTAGTGGGAAAGAGATTTGAACTAAGGACAAGCCATAGTGGTCTAAAATACATTTTTGAACAACCAACCTTGAATGCCAGGAAAAAAAGATGGTTATAATTTTTAAGTGAGTATGACTTTGAAATCAAGCATATCAAAGGAAAGGAAAATAAATTTGTTGATGCACTCAATATAAGGATACATATCATGCGTGCTACATCCATTACTATGCATCAATCAGATTTGAATAGAAGAATTTTGGATGTTGTTGTTACAAATCAACATTACCTACAAGTAAAAGGAAGTTTACAATAGGAAAATGTGAAATAGAAAATTTAGGAGTATGAGATTAAGGAAGATGGATTACTTATGCATAAGAATAGAATTTGTGTTTCTAGTTCTATATAACTTAGGAATTTGGTACTAAAAGAAATGCATAATGTTCCATATGTCAGACATCTGGCCTACCAGAGAAACATTGCAGCAATAAGAAGCCAATTATTTTGGCCTAAGATGAAGAAGGATGGTGTTGAATACATTTCCAGATGTATGGAATGTCAGATAGTGAAATCTTAGCATAGACTCCCAATAGGTTTGCTACAGCCATTACCAATTCCAGAGAAGAAATTGGAAGTGGAAACCATTGATTTTATCATTAAGTTTCCCATAACAACAAGGAAAAATGATTTAATAATGGTAGTGGTTGATAAATTGGCAAAGGTTGCTCATTTTGTGACCATAAAGATGACTCATACAACAACTAATATTGTAGAAATTTGCATGAGGGAAATTTGTAGGTTGCATGGAATACCTAAGGCAATTGTTTCAGAAAGAGGCACAAAGTTTACTTCAAATTTATGGAGGGGATTATTTAAGGGATTTGGTACATATCTGAAGTTTAGTACAAAATATCATCCACATTCATTACTCATATGGGCGGACAAATAAAGTCAACCAAGTTATTGAAGACATGTTGAGAATGTATGTGATGGATAAGCCATCTAAGTGGGAAGATTACTTGCATTTGGTTGAGTTTTACTATAATAATGGGTATCAAGCTTCATTGAACATGAGTCCATTTAAATCTTTGTATGGAAGAAAATGAAATACTCCAGCAAGTTGGGACAACCCAACAGACAAATTAGTACTTGGGCCAGAATTGCTCAAGGATATGGAAGACTAGATTATTAAAAGTAAGCAAAATTTGAAGGAAGCATGAGATAGATAAAAGAGTTATGCAGATAAAAACATGACTGCTAGATAATTTAAAGTGGGAGAGCATGTTCTTTTAAAAGTGAAGCCCAAGAAGAGCTCATTGAAGTTTGGCAGTTGTGTTGAGTGCTCAACACACCCTAAAAGTTATGTGACCACTTCCTTTTGGGTACCACCTTGTCTTCTACCTTCGATTTTTTTCACCTGATAACCTTCTTATATGATATGTTTCATATCCGAGTTTCTCTTGAGCATATTAAGAACCATCTTGAGTTACTTGAGAAGTTCGACATCGGTGAAAGATTAAGGTAGCGAAAATTGTATGGGAAGTCAAAGTAGCCGAATGCTGACATTCTTTGACGTCGACCGATAAGAGTATCTCTTTTACGCATATAGGATCTGAAAAGATTTTGCTGAATGCCGGTCCTTTCGACTTCAGTAGAGAAGTGTAATCATAAGCGTCACACAAAAGAGGAGTTCCACCGCTGACCGCTGACACCCGAAACATCACCAATCCCAAAATCACTGGTATCGGGAGTTTTATCAAGAAAATAGAAATGTTGACAAACAATCTAAAATAGTAGTTGATCCCCGATCTTTATGAAGGTAAGACGTGACGTGACGTTTAACCCCTATCTGTGTCAAGTACTCTGCATTCAAAGATTTAGTTAATTCGTATATCGTGCATTAGTTACTAGCTCGTGCACAAATCAAAAGGGAACCGTTAAACTCACTGATACAATGCATCTCCATCCTCACCTCCACCGTCAACCAGTTAAGTCTCAGTGGAAGAAATTCGATAGCGTTATATTTTGAAATCTGCATTTATCACCCGTATTAACTAATTTATATGACTGGCAGTATCTCCCAATTATATTCTTTCGAGTCCTTTTGTGTGATCCCACTCTACACAGTAAGGAATTAAGAACCAACAGGAGAATGAAGTCACCAGTCTAGAGGAAGCATCCGAAGTCCAGTGAGTATTAAACAATTTTCTTAGCAAGCATTACAGGTATGGGTTTCCAGTGAGTATTAAACAATTTTCTTAGCAAGCATTACAGGTATGGGTTCCCTTATGGATTTATGTTTCATTTGTATATGTCATCACTCGATGTTGCTCTGTATATGTGTTTAAAGGGGGTTTTGATTGTAGGTATAATGCCTCTAAAGAAGCCATCCACCAAGAAATCACCATGGGCACCAAAGCTGCAAGAATCGAAAATAGGAGAAAGCTCCTCCCCAACGGTTGCAAGACAATTAGAGTTCACTCCTAAGCCGATGTCCATCATCAAGGCGATCACCAAGGATCCCTTTGTCCAGCCCGCAACTTTCAGGGATACAGAGGCAAGCGTTGGAGCAAAGACGACGTTTCCTCGCTGGGAAGAAGTCTTCAAGAAGATCAAGAAAGAAGAGCCCCTCGAATATACTCCGCACAGCGACACTGATACAAGGAAGCTCTATGACGAGGTCCTCCCAAACATTTGCAGGGCTTATCTGCACATGGTGGCAAGTTGGTCTCCAATTTTCCCTTGCATTGAGTTCTTAAAGTGGCTCATTGATCACACCGATGCACATAAATGTTTGATTAATGATGAAAACGGCAAATGCGTCGGGGTTTTCCTGCCATCAGAAGTTCAGAAATACTACAAACTCAATGAGTCCGTAGAAAAGTTGAACATTGATTTCATGGTGAGCTTCTATGCCTCTCAGGACACTAGCAAAATCTTGGCATCCTGGTGGAGGGAAGACAAGAAATTCATGAACCGAACTTATGGATGGTACCCGATGATCAATCTCAGGGAACCATAAGCCTATCTCATGGCCCTTCTCTGCATATTACATGGGGGGAAAGACTGCTCTCGGTTTTCAGAAGCTTGGATGCATCTGGCTTTTATAGTCATCATTTTGGGTACCAGTTTCAATTGGAGTGCTATCATCTCCAAACAGTTGA
>CBVK0102158882.1:0-17920 GCA_900067695.1 Picea abies
ATAAATTCACTAAGTTTTCTGACAATGACTCCTCTATTCTACTTACACATAAGGAGACTACTTTTCATGCACCTCCAGTGAAACATGCATATACTCTTGTTCTTCCATTAGTTTCAGGCATTAGAGATGATTATGTGCACTCAGATTCTATAAATGGAAATAAGAAGGTAGTACAACCAGATAAGAAGCCAATGTCAAAACTTCAGCAGATGCCTAAGAAGGCACATACCACACTTTAGGAAACAAGAAACTTTGCATGGAATCCATTGGATTCAAGGATGACTCAATCTTAGCATGAGGAGCCTTCTCATGTACTTTCAGTTTCAGAACCTGCGATGCCCATGATTTGCTATATGGTTCAATCTACTGATCCACAGAACTACAATAGGGTTGTGGGAAATCCATTATGGAAAGAAGCCATGTAAAAGGAGTATGACTCACTCCTATAGAACCAGACTTGGAATCTGGTTCCATGTCCACCAGAAAGGAATATTTTTAGGTGCAAATGGGTCCACAGGATCAAGAGGTACAAGGCCCGAAAGGTTGCCAAAGGACTTCATCAGATCCATAAAGATTTCTACATATTCACGAAGACTTTCAGTGAGCAGAAGTTTCAGACTTTTTGGGATCGTCTTGCAATGAAGAACACAGATGTCTAACAAGTGTTATTTTCTTCTTTTGATACATTATATTTTGAGGGGGGGGGTTTGTTCCCACTTGGTTTTCCCTCTTTCCTCAATTTTATTCAGTGTTCATTAGTTGCATTGTACATGATTACCTAAAATGGCCTAGTATTTGGGACTCGTTTTTAACTCCATAGTGATGTTCAGGGGGGATGTTGGAGAAATTCATATTTTTGACACACTAGTTCAGTGGGAGTTAACTGACTAGTTCTATTTTAGACTTTCTATTTTTACCATCACTATTATTCATGCATGCATTCCTAAGGAAAGATAGCTACTTGATTTCTTTTCTTAATTATGGAATGGTTTTCCCTATATATGAGTGCATTCCACTCATTCATTGTATCATATTGATCATGATCTATGTATCAATCATCAACTCATTGGAGTAGTGTGAATATATTTTTATTTTCTTCCATATTGAATCTCTCTTCCTTTCTTGATAAGATTTGTTTGTACTTGCTTTAGCTAGATCTCTTGTGCAGGTTTCCATGAAACACTAACAATTGCGACAGAATAGTGTAGTTATCGAAGGAAAATGCGCGCAATTCATGCAAGTACCCAAACAACTATGTGATTTTTGGGGAATTCTTAAAAGGTGGATTTTGAAAACATTGGCCTCATAACCATGTATTGGGGTAAAAATAATGGTATAAACTAAGTTGCTTACTAACATAAATAAAAAGAGATGGCCCTAAACAACTGAGGAAAGAGAAAGGTATCAATTTTGTAGTAAATTCACCATGGTTTTGTGCATGTGGATACCAAAAACCTATCTCAACTAACTATAGAGTTGAGATAAGATGGATGTGATCCAATAACAAAATAACGCAATCTAATGATCCCCTTAAAATATATAATAACTAACAAATCATTTGAACAATGAATTTAAATGATTCCAAAAACATTATTTTGGGGGGATAAGAAATTATTTATTATCTAATAAAAAAGGAAACATGAAAAGTATCACCTAAGGAAAAACTTGTACTAGTGGACTTTGATCCTTCTTCATGGGAGGGTTCCTTGATTCCTCCATGCGCTCTTTCTAATGTGCCATGAATTCCACTTATGTAACGACACTTTGGAGGGGAGGAACATAAGTGTAAGGATAAGTAAGGAATAAGTGAGTGGAAGCAATGATCTGCTCACTCAATGGCTAAATTCCACGGTCATAACCCTCAACACCAAAAAGATATTATGAAAAGAATGGAGGCTTGTATTTATAGTTTGAAATGTTGGTTGTGGAGCCTGATTATCTTCTTGATTTAGAGGTCTTTGTTTTCATCCATGTTTATACCCCATTAATAATTTACACCCGAAAATAATGTACACTCATCCATGCAGGGGAGTGCAGGGGGTGGTTACCCCCCCTGCGGGGTCCAGGGGCAAGTGGGCCCCCAAAGGAAAATTTTCCTTGTAAATTTATATTATAATTTCATTGTAAATCTGGACGGTTCATTATAAGGTCACAGATCTAACAGTAGAAGTTATGTTAGGGTTTTTTTCCCTAGAAGGAAACCCTCTTTTATGAGGAAAATGTATTACGGCTATGTATCATAGCGAAGATTATATTCTGAGAGAGGAGACTGTGAGAGAAAGAAGAGGAAGTTACAATAGATTTGTTGTAGGTTGTATCCCTTCATTTGTTGGATAATAATAAAGGAAAGACTTGGCAATTTCTTTGGTGGATGTAGCCCACACTAGGTGAACCACGTATATCTATGTCTTTATTGTATTGTGTATCTTCTATGTTTTATTTCCACATTTGTTTTATTTTATTGCTCTGTGATCCTATTTTTCTAACATGAAAAAGGGATGGAAGTTGATCTAGTTCAGGTGGGAATGTCCAAGATTTCCAAATAGATATGTGTTTCTAAATGTACTTGTGAATTGTGTTGAATTAATGTTAAATTATTATGGTTATGTCATGGTTTGATATAATTCCCAATGTGTTTAGTTATGATTGTCTATATTATCATGCATTTATAATTATGGTCTCATGGATAATTGAATGATTTCATTATGTTGCATATATATGTCTTGGCATGACTACATATGGTAATTAGTTAATAACAAAACAATGAGTTTGTTTCCATAGAAAATTGGTGTAAATTTGGGTGGATAAAATATTACCCCATATCCTAAAATGCATAAAGGGTATTGGGTACATTATAAGGTATTCCCTATGATTTGAACTTCTATTAATTATCTACTAAGCCAAATTTGAATTTTAATAATGATATAAAACATATTTCATATGCACATAAAGATAACAATAGAAATAACATGCATATTTCAAACTTGTTGTTTGTCCATTATCAAATAGAACATAAATTTCATAAGCATTCCACACAGAGTTGATTATGAATAATTATATGTTTTCAAGTGTATGCCACCAAGTTAGTTGTTGAGGAACAATTCAATTCTCAACCATAGGAACCAAGGATGGATTCCACTCCCAAGTCAAACCATGAAACCACCAAGGTAAAGAAGCTCTTACATGCTATAATCTCACTCAATTGAACCCATCTCTCTTGTTGGGCCCTTCATTTTTGGGAAGGAACTGCGCAAGTTTTGACTAAGCATGAGTTGCGCAAACTTCATCAGAGGCTAGAAGAAACAATAACATAAAGTAGTTGCGGAAGTCAGCGCAATGCCAGCTAAGCAAAAAATGGTTGCAACAGAACAAGAAAGAGTGCAAGCCGAGAAGGAAGACACAACCCAGTTATATATAGGGATGAATATAATTGTAAAAGGGTTGGTCAGGTTGGATTGGGTCATGTTGATCAAAGTCACCCAAGTTCTGGGATTAGTCGTTGATACATGTTGTAAAGTAGAGACAAGACAAGAAAGAGTTTGTAATATGCCCTACTTTGTGAGTTTGAATATGTAGCAGAGAAAGATCTCAAGGATAATATGAAGAAGAATCAAATTTTAAAATATGATGTGTCTTTTTATATTTACTTACGCATTACAACATTTATTTATGGCTTATGAGTTGTGTTCTATGGTTCTATGTTCAATTTTTGCTCGCAATGTAAGTAAGTTCAATTCTTGCATTTAGATGGTTTAGGTCTTTTAACGACTCTTGTGCAAGAACAGGAACAAGTTCTGAACGCTCTATGGATCCTTTTTATTCTTCTTCCTACATTTCCCTATCTATCTATCTCAACAGTGCTTCAGGTGAGACTTCTTCTCTTCGGAGGATATGAAAATGTCAACGCTCTAGACTACATGGTACCTTTTGTTAGTAACCTGAGAAGGACCCTAGTCTGATCAAATTTTGGGCCAACAAAATGGTTTCATTGTCAGAACCCATGTTAAAAGGGAACCTGTAGGGAGAATGTTGCTGCTAATCCATAGATCTGGTATTGATCAATGGTGGGAAAGTAACTGTGATTCCTTCATATGGAAAGAAGTGGGACTAAAAAGAAAATCATTGGAAAATACTCGTGAAACAATCTTTTAATCAGAAAGATCAAGCGACTAGTATGAGATTTTCTGGGTTAAATTCCTGGAAGGATTTTTTCACTCAATAAAGAGACTCGAAGAAGCTCCACAGTTCAAAGGACGGACCAAGAAGATCTATGAATGGGATACCAAAAAGTTAGCAACACTCCAGAGGCTAGATTGCCCAGTCACATGAGCTATGGATTTTTGGGTTAACACCATGCTAGAAGGATACATAATCAAATTTGCAGCTGAGAACCACCAATATTTCTCAAGGGCAGAGGAAATTTTCAAGAAAGGTTCAAGGGGAATATTGTTGAGAGAAATCCCCCTATGGATTAAGGCTTTCTTGATGGAGGAGGGGATGTTGATTATGTCCCCAACCGAGATGGCAGCATAAACACCCTCGCTTAGGGTAGGGAAAGATGGGGTGAGGGTCATAGCATGAGAAAGGGGAAGGGTTCTTTGAAAAATGGGGGAAAAATAGTAAGAAATGGACTCAAGAGATGAACGAGCCTTGAAGAGAGTCACCATAGTTGAGAAGTGGTGGCACGAAAAGATCAAGAAAGCCGCAAGAAAATCTGAAAAGTTGAGGAAAGAAGGAGGATCAAGAGAGGTAGAGGAAAGACAAATGGAAGAACTGCAGAGGATGAGAAGACAGGAATGAATGGCCAGTCAAAGATTAAATGAGAGAGGAGCAAGGAGAGAAAGAAGTCCCAAAGAAGCAGGACAAGAAGGAGAAAGTGCGAAGGTAAGACAGGAGGAAGTCGGCATGAATCTTAGAGGAGAAAGAAAATATTCAGCCCCATTAACAGGACAAATCAGTAAGTACAATACCACCTTCCCATTATGTTCTAGTACAATTAATTAGTCAAACACAACCAGGAACTGCAAGTACAGGGAGGATATTGGGATCCACTGGTAAATTGCAAGAAGGATCGTCAAGATTCATATTGATAGGAACAATAGGTTCAGTAATGGCCAGCCATATGGGAGGTTTAATTGCAAGATACCCAGAATTTTGGGGTAAGGGAGATGAAGACGTTGAGCAGCACTGGTTTCTGTGCGAAGCAATTTGGAGATCTAGAGGAACTCCGGATGCGAAAAAGATGGTCGAGTTCCAGACTACCCTAAGAGGTCGCACTCTCAAGTGGTACATGAAGATCATTGAACTAGGAGTGTCAGGGATGCAAGGTCAAGTCTTCACACTCGACCAACTAAGAACAAGGGTTATAGAAGAATTCAAACTACCTCAGTCAGAACAACATGCTCTATATGAGTTGCACGAAATCCAACAAAAGGAAGGCAAATCAGCTTGGGAGTACAAACAAAAGTTTAAATATGCCATAGGGAGGTTGGCACATCCAATCCATGAAGAACATCAAAGGGAATGGTACATTCAGGGGTTGTTTCCTCTGACTCAGATTCCGCGAACACAACAATGGATAGCCACATTGATAGATGCCTTGGAACAATCAATAAAGATTGAAGCCATGGTGGGATACTCTAGGAACCTGAGAGTAACCAGACCCCTGGTAGATGCAAATCTGGCGCAACTACAATGGCATATATCAACACTTACATAAAATATTCAGGAGCTGACAATACCTAGACCAGGATGACCACAGGTTTGGTGCATGGGATGCTATATGGAAGGTCATTTGGCGACCGGATGTCTGTGAATGAGGGGATTGGGACCTCCTCAGAATCTGATCGTACCCCCAGTAGGACCCACAGGAGGAGTTGTGCAAGTATCGATGAACTCACCATTCCATCACCCCACCCCATATCATGCTTTCTTAGGAGGAAAAGTAGCACCAATAGCGGAATATTGTGAGAGATGTTGAATCCACGGGCATGGACCAAGATAGTGCCCCATCATGCAGAAGTATTTGAAAGTACCAAACAAGGTACACTACGAGTTCTTCACATATACCATGCATAATACCAATCAATGTAGAGCGTTGGACTCACTCGCGGATAAGCTAGACCGAACAACATTCAAGGTGAATGAAAACTCGCAGGGACCAGGAAGAGGTCAAGGAGGTGGAGCTAGAGGAGAATTCATAGGAGGGAGAACTAGGGGAAGAGGACCAAGAAGATGCTATAACTGTGATGAACAAGGTCACTTGGCCAGATATTGTCCTCATCCAAGGTAGCCATGGTTCTCTCACTGCAGAACCAACGGACATGCAACTGAAGACTTTCCAGAATTAATCGTAAAGTGGGAAGATAGGGTGTGACAAAGAGGAACTAACCTTATCAATTCAGATATCAAGAGTATTTCTAAGGGACAATTCCCCAACCTTAATATCATTACTCGAGGAGGAGTGAAGATAGGAGCTGATGCAGATACTCTACCTCAGATCTAGAAATCAGCACCTAAAGGAGACAGGTATGATCCCCTAAAACAAAATTTGTTCTTTAAATATGCCATCGAAGTATTCCAAAATATTCCTAGTCATGAAATACAAGAGAAACCCCCCCCAACCAACTATTTACCCTAATATGGCGCAAGCCCTTGCTTCACCCCCTGCACCCAGAAACCCTGTAGTCATACCAAGACAGCCTAAGAAACCTCCAAACACAGTAGACCTATGGTTTAAATTATTCTCTTACATTATGGGGAATGATCAACTAACATAAAGTTGTGCAATGCACTGTACCTAATCTTAGGGAATGAAGAAACCTCAGAGGCAAGGATAAGGGCTAAGCTTCCTGAGAAAAGTAATCAGAGAGTGCAGCGAAGAAAAGTCAGAATCAGAAAATAATTCTCACTGGTAGCCCAGTTAGATGAATTTGAAATTAAGGACATCATGTTATACCTAGGGTCATATGTGAACATTCTACCCAAGAAGACCTGGGAAGCCTTGGGAAAACTGAGACTCACATATTCCCCAATTCAATTAAGAATGGAAAACCAATACTGTATCTTTCCCATAGGAAGACTGGAGACGTGGAAATTGATGTAGCAGGAGTAAAAATAATGGCTAACTTTGAAGTCATTAAGATCATGTATAATTGATGTGCTACTTGGCATCGATTGGGCCTATGAAAACTATGCAGTGATCAACCTAAAGAAATACACCATGACTTTTGAAGCTGATGGAATCAAGGTAGTACAACATTTGGATCCCTACGTAGGACCCAGGTACACAAAACCAATAGACAATAATATGGAGGAAGAAGACCTAGACCAGTTGTACACTGTAATAACAGGGACAAGAACCAATTACATAAACCCTATTGTTGATGGATTAGTAAGCTGGAAAAGTATACAGTCAACTGATGAAGACTCAGAACTCAAAGCTCGCATGAACGATTCTCAACAATATGCGCAACAGTTAGAATGACCATATGGATTGGGACCGAAGCTAGAAAACACCCAGTATATGATGGCACCTTATACCTAGACAATTTCTTGTATAACATGGAAGAGAATGTGAGAGAAGATCAAAGAATCTCGGTACTGGATATATCTTTTTAGAACAACCTCGCTAGATGGTGGGCCACCCATAAAGTTGTACTCGAAACTTGGGATGAGGTAAAACAAGCTATCGAGTATAGGTTCTAGAGTAAGGAGCAACAGGAAGTAGGAATGCAGGTGTATCTCCCCGTCGTGCAACTATTCAGTGGAGAATCGAACCCTAGAATACACATTGAATAGTGTGTGACACAATGGTAGGCCGCAGAGATACCCTCTCACTTATGGGTTCAGGTATTTCCCCATTCTCTAGGTCCAATCCCAAAATCTTGGTTTGTACATGAAGAAACCAGAAGATAGACCAATGACTAGAAAACACTGGCAGCTCAATTTTGCAAGGAGTTCTCATTCACAAGTAAGTACCCTGAACTCAAACTAGCTCTGCAAAAGATTCAAGAACTTCTGTTTATAGCCAATAGAAATAAGAGATCAAGCTTTGTATTATGTCCCAAGCATACCTAAGAACTTCATACTAAATGCCACTTACCCTTGATTGACAAGCCTATAGAGTGCTATCGGATTAGAAAAGATTCAGAGAGTCCAGATGAACTAGAAGGACTCAGAAACCTAGCCATCAAAGAGACAGAGGGGATTAGAGAAATCCAAAACACCATACCTAGCTAGACCGATAGTTCCTACAACCACCCATTGAAATTGTGCAGACTCAATATAGGGACCAAAGAGCACCCCAAGATAGCTATGGTGGGATATTACTGGGATGAGAAAACGAGTCAGGAAATACAAAGTTTACTGAGGGAATATGAGGATTTATTCCCAAAGACTTTTTCAGAATTAAAGGGAATCAAAGGAGTCATGGGAGAAATGAAGATCGAGTTAAAACTAGGATCCAAGCCTATATGACATAGACCATGTTGTCTTAACCTAAGAGTAAAAGAGAAAGTTAATAAGGAGATTGACAAGATGTTAGAAGCAGGTCTCATTTATCTGTTAGAAGAAGCCGAGTGGGTTAGCCCAATAGTCATCCAAAGCAAGAAAGACATAGAGGATATTAGAGTCTGTGTAGACTACAAGAGCCTCAAATCTACATGTGTGCAAGACCCTTTCCCAACACCTTTTACTGATGAGGTACTTGAACAGGTTGTAGGGAAGGAAGCAGAATCATTTACAGACGGAATTTTAGGATATCATCAAATCAGATCCATTGAAGAGGACAAGAGAAATACCACTTTCATTACTGAATGGGGATCTTTTGCATACAATGTGATGCCATTTGGTTTAAACAACGCCCCTGCAATTTTCTCCAGGATTGTGATAGAATCCTTTAGAGAATTTAGTCACAAATTTATAGAAGTCTATATGGATGATTGGACAATATATAGCCTTCTCAAGAAACATGTATCACAGTTAAGACTAATGTTTGACAAATGCAGAGAATTGCAAATCTCATTAAATCTCAGAAAATGTATATTATGTGTGCCACATGGAAATCTATTGGGCCACATTGTCTGTCGAGAAGGAGTATTGGTAGACCTAGCTAAAGTTGTGGTCATTGTGAATATGACACCACCTATGAGTGCTAAATAGTTTCGCTCCACACTAGGACATATAGGTTACTACCAAAGGTTCATTCGAAGATATGCCAACATTACTGCCCCTTTGGAAAACCTCCTGAAAAAGGTTGAAACATTCCAATGGACTCCCGAATGTGATAAAGCATTTGAGACACTTAAGGAAAATCTCATTATAGCACCAATTATGATATTCCCAAACTGGGAGATGGAATTCCATGTCCATGTAGATGCTTCAGGAATTTCCTTAGGAGTTATCTTAACGCAACCTGGAGATGGAGCTATGGATCACCCCATCTACTTTGCGAGCCAGAAGTTGTCGCAAGCAGAGCACAACTACACAATGACTTAGCAATGAAGGCTTAGCGATGATTTATGCTTTACAAAAATTTAGACATTATCTTCTAGGTTCCCATTTCAAATTCTTTACTGACCATTCTGCATTAGAATACCTAGTTAACAAACCTGTGCTGGAAAGGAGAATCTGTAGATGGCTACTACTATTTTAGGATTTTTTCTTCAAAGTTATCATCAAGCCAGGATGATGCAATGTCAAACTTGATCATATATCTAGGATAGAATCAGGAGAAAGTGGCAGAGCAATGGACGACCAGCTCCTAGATGTATATTTTTTCAGGATTGAGGCCATAACGGAATATGTGGAGGATATAGCAATCTTTCTCAGTACAAGGGCTTGTCCTAAAACATATTCTGCAACCTAGAAATGCCATATGGTTGTTAGAGCCGCAGACTACCAGCTAATCGCCAGACAGTTATATAAACTAGGACTAGATATCATCCTAAGACGATGCATCCTAGATCATGAACGACAGGATATACTCTGGGAATTCCATAGTGGAATTACAGGAGGCCACGTAGGAGGAAAGGCCATGGCACAAAAAGTTCTACAGGTAGAACTTTGGTGGGATACACTATTCAATGATGCAAAAGAATACACTAGATCATGTGATGTTTGTCAACATGTGGGTAAGTCATCACGCTGAGATGAGCTACCACTACAACCAGTTAGAGATCTACAAGCATTTGATAAATGGGCAGTTGACTTCGTCGGACCAATCAACCCCATAGCCAAACATTGAAAGGCTAGATACATCATTACCGCAACTAACTACCTTACCCGGTGGGCAGAAGCAACAATGGTACAAGACTGTTCGACAGATATGACTACTTGGTTCATCTTCGAAAATATCATTACCCATTTCGAATGTCCCAGAAGCCTAACCAATGACCAAATAACTCATTTCATTAGTAGCACCATAGCAACACTTACAACAAATTTTATTATTCAACATCACAAAATTATTCTAGACCACCCACAGGCCAACGGAACAGTCGAATCCTTCAACAAAATCCTAGGAAGGGGACTAACAAAGGTCTATTGTGCAAACTGAGAGGACTGTGATGATAGAGTTCCAGCAGTACTATGGGCCTACAGGACGACCACAAAGAAACTCCATAGTTACACACTGTTCCAGCTAGTTTATGGAAGAGAGGCAGTGGTGCCTACAAAGTTCATCACTCCAAGCCTATATATTGCACAAGCCACACATATGACAGGTGAAGAATCAGTGGCGTAGAGACTTGCGAAGCTCCAAGAACTCAAAGAAACCAGATTTCTAGGAGAATTAAATCAATTGGTTGAAAAGGTGAGACAAAAAGCATGGCATGACTGACACATTAAGACCAAGATATTTACACAAGGGGACAATGTATTACTCTATGATAGCTGATACCAGAAGCATCCTGGCAAGTTGTGTATGCATTGGTTGGGACCTTTCATAACTGTGGAGATCTGACCCTCAGCAACAGTCAGACTCGTGCAATTTGATGGTGTGCTACGACCGGGATGGGTGAATGGTGCTCTCCTAAATCCCTACCTATCTCAAAGTGAGATCGGAAGAGCGTCGTGTAGGGAAAGAGTGTAGTTCCAGCTAGTTTATGGAAGAGAGGCAGTGGTGCCTACAAAGTTCATCACTCCAAGCCTATATATTGCACAAGCCACACATATGACAGGTGAAGAATCAGTGGCGTAGAGACTTGCGAAGCTCCAAGAACTCAAAGAAACCAGATTTCTAGGAGAATTAAATCAATTGGTTGAAAAGGTGAGACAAAAAGCATGGCATGACTGACACATTAAGACCAAGATATTTACACAAGGGGACAATGTATTACTCTATGATAGCTGATACCAGAAGCATCCTGGCAAGTTGTGTATGCATTGGTTGGGACCTTTCATAACTGTGGAGATCTGACCCTCAGCAACAGTCAGACTCGTGCAATTTGATGGTGTGCTACGACCGGGATGGGTGAATGGTGCTCTCCTAAATCCCTACCTATCTCAAAACTGAGAAAGAAGGACAGTTGCTCCAATTCGACGGAGCTTGTACAACAGTTAGATTTGAGTTTTTTTTTCTTTTTGAAATGTTGTAAAATCAATTAATAATGTCTATGTGCATAGTATCGCGTCGTAATACATAGCTCATTTGTTTTGTTTAAGCGTTGGTTTCTACAGAATGGACAACTCAATAGTACAAGATCTGAAGCATGAAAAAGTCCATTAATGACACTCATTAAAGGTGGCAAAGACAACCTTTGTGGTTGGAGGTGCTAGGAATCCCAATCCAATCTCAGTTATAGACCACACAAACCTTTAAAACCTGGTCTAGTCATAAACCTTTATTTCCATTATGGTACCCCGACTACCGTCGTTAAGCCATAAAGTTGGATTATGCCAAAATTCCATCGAAGTTCGCGTTGGGATACCCACCCATCAAATAGAAAGCTCTCAATTCGACCACATCCCTATTCCACTCAAATAAGTAAATGCCAAGATCCCCCAATCGAATTTACCTTTATTAAACTGTCATGTTGAAAAACTCACACCCAATCATGTCTATACAATCATGATGATGAGAATTTACTGCTAAAACTTCACAGTTAAGCCAGGTTTAAGGCTCTCAGAACTCAGTCGAGAATGTATTATTTCCAAAAATGAGCATAGTCATTTCTGAATTCAACGACGTGAACCAGTTGGGACCACTGTAAAAGTTGCAGATGTATCCCTAGTTCTTATCTTCCATAGAAGAACGAATTCCAAGAGCCACAACAAGCCGAAGCACCATGACAAAAGAAGCAGTACCAGATGAACCCTATGACCCCCGGGTTGAGATCGTGTGCGACCTCAAAGGGAAGGTAGAGCACGTTAAGCTACTTGACCTTGACCTCACAGACTCATGTTTGTTCCCACAGATGCACACAGATGTCTTTTGGGAGATAGCTCCAGACGGAACTGGAGACTTTCAATTTGTACCAAGAAAAAACTTCATCAACTTATTTAATTCCATCGTCATGAACCTAAGAGACTTACCAATATTTGGTACCATAGGTGAGATTGCACGCTGCATAAAATTCTTGATAAGTAGAGTGCATGACAGAAGTCTATGGTTGGATAAGTGATATCCAATCCATGCAATAGATATCTAGCAACTCACGGGACTATCCTCCCAAGGAGAGGATGTGTCGAAGGGATTTCAAGGCCCTGACAAGCACGGGAAAAATAAAGGCGAGCTTAGCCTATATGAGAATTTCAACACAAAGAGAGGAGGAAACACAATAGTCATTGAACCAATACTGCTTGAAACAGTCTGGACTGGATGCTACGTCATAGACAGCAAGGTTATGAGGTCTTACTATAAGGGATAATTCACCCTATATGCGCTATCAGTTGCCGACTTTTGCACACAAGGAGCAATTTTCAATTGGTGCAGTTTGTTGCTTGAGGAATTACTAGTAGCTTGTGAGGAAGCACATGAGAAGGGAGGAACCTTCACCTATGGATACCTACTTTTGGAATTCGCAATGCTCAAATGGAAGCCACCTGTGGGCAGACAACCGACAATACTAGATAAGGGGCGCATGGCGAAGATGTTTGAGCCATGGCAGTCCAGACCAGACTCAGAGAACAAAGCACTCAACAATGCAGCATTTTCCAAATGGTATATTTCTATGATATATGCAAAGAAGAGGTTGTGCATCCCGTAGGATATCCTCAATTGCAACACGAGGAATATCGTCTTCAACATGAATCGACATAACACATTTGTCTCGCTGAGACATGCCACCTAGGAACATTTCCACACATGGATGCTATCGTTCTATTTGGATGAGGAAGATTTTGATAAAGAAGTGATGTCATGGCTAGGAGTTAAACACAGCTAGCGTAAATCAGGGATGCATTACATTCTTCCTGCGGAGCTGCTCAAGAAAAAAGACAAGGAAATAGGAGAGGGACCGAGCTCATGCCCCGAGAATAAGAAGCCAGATGCTCTGACACAAACAGAATCAGAGGAGGAAGAAGAGATACCACATCTGGAGTGAAGGAAAATACCGCCCCTTCAACAGCTACCGAACTATGTTGTGTTGTCAGGTGTGCAGGTCAACCAGATCTTGGGCGTTGTTCTTAGTATCGAGCCAATGGTGAAGAGGCCCAGAACTGGGGTCTCATCAAACAAACCCATGAACCCAAAACCCCTTGCATATGTTGCTCCCTAGACCCGCTCCATGACAAAATCCACCACTATCATTGACATTCAAGATGACTCGGACCCTGAAACACTTTCATCCACATTTATCATCGAACACCCTCCACCACCACTCCATTTACCAAACCTCATCATGGCTAGTCCACATCATACAATAACCTCAGTGCCAATCCATCTTGACCACCCAAAGACGGAGGAATGACAAACCCCACAAATAACCAGAGAACCACCCAAGCCAAGATAAAAAAATTCTCGACCCCGACCCTAAAGCATCAGAGTAGCACACGATGATGGATGTTCTAAATCTGAACACCCAGGGACAACAACTTGAGTATTTTTCATAAGAAGAAAATGCCCACAATAGAGAGGAGTAGGAACCTGATGGTGACCAGCAAATCACCTCACCGACCAAAGGTGAGGGTGCCCAAGAGATCACGACACATGATGCAGACGCACCAAAAGATATGAAGATACCATATATGCGCAATGAGCCACAATCAACAATGGAGCAGGATACAATAGCCATACGAGCTCAAATGGAACAAGTTCTCCAGAACCCCCAACAATGTGCAGAACTGATGCAACTATGCATAGCCAGAACAAAGGTTATGAATCTTTTTCCAATAGAGCTTAGGCTGAGAATCGCACCAATCCCACCAATGGAAGAAGAGGTAGAAACTCACTCCAACCATTCAATAGGAAGTGGACTCCCACTACAGTGGTGAGTACCCAACGACGTAGCTGTTTCGTTCGCTGACCTGGTACAGTGGTCGACACCACACTTATTTGGCCTAATCAGGGCATCTACAGACCAGTTGGAGAAGAGGCACCAGGAGGTCGAGAGATCCATCGAGATTGCAAGAAAAGAACAAATCAGGGAGCACACATATAGAATGCAAGAAGAACATGATAGACTCCAAGTCCAGTGCAAACTGGGAAAAGTGCAGGCAAAACTTGCAGAATCCTGGTAGGAGATTTGGAAGGTCGCACCTGAACTACCCGAGGCTAGCGACGCAAGCAAGCTAGAGCAACAGATAAAGTTGTTACAACAAGAATGGACACAACTCGCTACCTGCACTGAGAAAATACAAGTGGATCTACAAAAAGTCTAACACGAAGCCGAACAACAGCCCCAATAGCTCTAGGATCAAATGTAGAAGAAAATATTGCAAGGCAACAATGCCAGAGCATCACTGCACAAACACACCATGGAATGCACTAAAATATTTATAGAAGTCAGCGACTAGATGGGCATCATCGCTCGATGAAATAAGGTTTTAGAGGAGATCTGAACAAAAAATTAGGTGTTGAAAGAGGAAGTTGCAGTCACAATGGACCCTACGGAGTAGCAGTAGAATTTTGATCAAATTCAGCAAACCAACAATGAACTAAATACACTCTATGAGGCACAGTCTGTAGCCAAGAAAGAGTTGTGCAACTTTCAACCGATAATCCAGACATCCTACATGCAAATGCATCAGGTCAACTCAACAACAGATTCCAAGTGGAACTCATTGGCTACGACCAAGCCAAAGGAGTATAGAAAAGAGACAACACAACAGTTCCTTGCAGAAGCATCACTCCTTGCCCAAAAATGGCAAGACAAAGTCAAAATATTTCAAGGAGTAAAGCACTGAGCCTTAGAGTTGGTACCAGAATTGGGCCCTTCATTTGAGGAGGTAAAGCCTTAGAGTTGGTACCAGAATTGGGCCCTTCATTTGAGGAGGTAAAGGAAGAAAAATAAAAAATAGAAGAGCCCAAAGAAGAAGAAAAGTCGAATAAGGGAAAACAACATTTTCTCCTAGAGAATGTGAAAGAATAAAGCACTTGACTCGAGGATGAGTCAAGGATTGTGATCAGAACCTTTTGGGCCTTCATTTTTTGGAAGGAACTACACAAGTTTTGACTAAGCACGAGTCACGCAAACTTCATCAGAGGCTGGGAGAAAGAGTAACAAAAAGTAGTTGCGAAAGTTAGCCCAATGTCAGCTAAGCAACAAATAGTTGCAACAAAACAAGAAAGCGTGCAAGCTAAGAAGGAATACACAACCCAACTATATATAGGGCTGAATATAATTGTAAAAGGGTTGGTTAGGTTGGATTGGTTCATGTTGATCAGAGTCGCCCAAGTTCTGGGATTATTTGTTGATACATGTTGTAAAGTCGAGAGAAGAAAAGCATGAGTCTGTAATATTCCCTACTGTGTGAGTTTGAGTCTGTGGCAGAGAAAGATCTCAAGGATAATATGAAGAAGAATCAAATTTTAAAATATGATGTGTCTTTGTATATTTACTTATGCATTGCAAAATTTCTTTATGGATTATGAGTTATGTTCGATGGTTCTATGTTTAATTGTTGCTCGCAACATAAGTAGGTTCAATTATTGCATTTAGATGCTTCAGGTCTTTTAACGACTCTTGTGCAAGAACATGAATGAGTTTCAAATGATCTATGGATCCACTTTAGTCTTCTTCTTACCCTTCCCTATCTATCTATCTCAACGGCGCTTCAGGTGAGACTTCTTCTCTTCGGAGGAGATGAAAATGTCAGTTCTCTAGACTACATGGTACCTTTTGTTGGTAACCTGAGAAGGAACCTGGTCTAATCAAATTCTACGCCAACATCTCTCATGACATGGCCAATTTTCCCACTACTAATAACTCTAGGCCTTAATCCAACCATTAATTAGTAGTCGACTATGTAATTCTCTTATCCTTCATAGCACAATGAATATTTTCCCTTTCTTCACTCTAGATTTCCTCAGGGATCTTCCTTCCTTCCATTGGAGGTAGAAAGATTCCAAGACTATTATTTTCCTACTTCGAATGAAATTAAGCAGAAACACTTGGACAAAACACTCCATGATTAGCATTAACAAAGTGTTGAATTTTCTGATTTTCAGATTTGATAATTATTTCCTTGTGATTTAAAAGTTATGGTTATCATAGAATAATTACACACTGAAAATTTCAACAAAACTTAGTGAACTTAATGAGAGTTTATTGTAAGTAAATATTATATGAGATGATATATTACAATTGAGGTCCCTAATATATATACTTGGGCAGAGTTCCCTTTCATTAATGGACATGTCTTTTCCATTATTGTCTTTTCATTAATTAATTGATTATTGATTATTGATTATATATATTTATACATTATATTATAAATATATTATTGTAACACACCTAACCCCTAATACTCTTTTAAGGGGTGGGGCATCATAATTTTGTTTTTTCCTTAATTAATCAAACCCTCCTTCTGGGGTCCCTATCAGGTTCTACTCATCTAGAGCTTTCCAACCACTATCTCCACACTCAAAACCAAGCTCCAGACTAGAAGATATGTCCTTCCCAAGTTCTTTGAGTGTTTATTGGTCAAGGGCCACATGGGTCCATATTATACGTATCGTCCAGAGTTATCCAAGATCCCAAAGTTTCCATCACTCTGAAATATATGGAGAAAACCCAACCATCCATAATCTGATGGTTGATCTCCCTCCATATTAATGGATACACCTAAGGAATATTCGGTGTTCCGTGCTTCGATGTTTAGCGCCCCTTTTCTGTCTATGCATGATACCTCTTGGAGTCTCGAAATCCTGAAGTCCCATAAAATTTCCACATGGCTCTGACCTTCAAGCCTTTCGATCTCTCTACAACACTCTACCCCAAATTCTCCTGAGTCGCACAGTCTCGGACTTCTGAAGTCCCGGAATCGCTCCACGTGGCTTCGACCTTCGAGCCTTTCTACGAAACTATACCCCAGGTCTTTCGGAATCCTGAAGTCCTGAAATTCACTATTTACGTGGCTAGGAAGACACATACCAGGGGAGGACACACGGTGAGGGTCAGGGGTGACACATTCTCTCATCAGGAGATGACATGTGTCATGTTCTAAAGGGGCCCAAGGGTCTGTAGAACATTCGTATTCCAGTGATAAATGGCACCTTAATCGTGGGTCCACATCACCTTGGGTGATTTCAGTGAGCCATGTTGATCCCTATCATATCCTTCCACATTCCTTCGATCTCATGGTCAATATCTATCCATGAAGACCACTCGATCTACGACTCTCGTTACTTCAGAGATTTGACGTTCGGTGAGTTTACCCGCTTCACACTCCTTGCCTCCTGGAATGGGACTTCATTGAAGTGATAAATAGATTCTAGATCCAACAATCAGAAGAGATTTCGAAGGGTCCTCAGATCTAC